>CAKAJE020001091.1:0-70488 GCA_916610135.2 Macropis europaea | reverse complement strand
AAATAGGAGCGACGTAAATTGAACAAATGTGATAGAATTTCCCTGAAATCTTATATTAAAAAAATATAAAATGATCTAATCGGGTCTCTGATTGCTCTATAATAGAAGATTAGTAGTGCATTTTACTCGCCATTCCACGCGCTTTAAGATGCCGCCTAGCCCAGTACGCTATCTGAAATAGGAGCGACGTAACTTGAACAAATGTGATAGAATTACGCTGCATTCTTATATTAACCGTAATATAAAATGATCTAATCGGGTATCTGTTTGCCTTATCCTAGAAGTTTAATAGTGCATTATACTCGCCATTTCATGCGCTTCGAGATGCCGCTTAGCTCAATACGCTATCTGAAATAGGAGCGACGAAAGTTGAACAAATGTGATAGAATTTCGCTGAATTCTTATATTAACCAAAATATAAAATGATCTAATCGGGTCTCTGATTGCCCTAGGATAGAAGTTAAATAGTGCATTTTACTCGCCATTCCGAACGCTTTAAGGTGCCGCATAGCCCAGTTCGCTATCTGCAATAGGAGCGACGTAAGTTGAACAAATGTGATAGAATTTCGCTGAATTCTTAAATTAACCATAACATAAAATGATCTAATCGGGTCTCTGTTTGCCCTACCCTAGAAGTTTAATAGTGCATTTTGCTCGTCATTTCATGCGCTTTGAGATGCCGCTGAGCCCAATAAGCTATTTGTAATAGGAGCGACGCAAACTGAACAAATGTGATAGAATTTCGCTGAATTCTTATATTAACCAAAATATAAAATGATCTAATCGGGTCTCTGATTGCCCTATCTTAGAATTTTAATAGTGCATTCTACTCGCCATTCCACGCGCTTTAAGATGCCGCCTAGCCCAGTAGGCTATCTGAAATAGGAGCGACGTAAGATGAACAAATGTGATAGAATTACGCTGAATTCTTATATTAACCGTGATATAAAATGAACTAATCGGGTCTCCGTTTGCCTTATCCTAGAAGTTTAATAGCGCATTTTACTCGCCATTTCATGCGCTTTGAGAGGCCGCTTAGCCCAATACGCTATCTGAAATAGGAGCGACGTAAATTGAACAAATGTGATAGAATTTCGCTGAATTCTTATATTAACCAAAGTATAAAATGATCTAATCTGGTCTCTGATTGCCCTATCATAGAAGGTTAATAGTGCATTTTACTCGCCATTCCACGCGCTTTAAGATGCCGCCTAGCCCAGTACGCTGTCTGAAATAGAAGCGACGTAAATTGAACAAGTGTGATAGAATCTCGCTGAATACTTATATTAACCTTAATGTAAAATGATCTAATCGGGTCTCTGTTCGCCCTACCCTAGAAGTTTAATAGTGCATTTTGTTCGCCATTTCATGCGCTTTGAGATGCCGCATAGCCCAATACGCTATCTGAAATAGGAGCGACGTAAATTGAACAAATGTGATAGAATTTCCCTGAAATCTTATATTAAACAAAATATAAAATGATCTAATCGGGTCTCTGATTGCTCTATCATAGAAGTTTAGTAGTGCATTTTACTCGCCCTTCCACGCGCTTTAAGGTGCCGCCTAGCCCAGTACGCTATCTGAAATAGGAGCGACGTAAGTTGAACAAATGTGATAGAATTTTGCTGAATTCTTAAATTAACCATAATATAAAATGATCTACTCGGGTCTCTGTTTGCCCTACCCTAGAAGTTTAATAGTGCATTTCACTCGTCACTTTATGCGCTTTGAGATGCCGCTAAGCCCAATACGCTATCGGAAAAAGGAGCGACGTAGATTGAACAAATGTGATAGAATTTCGCAGAATTCTTATGTTAACCAAAATATAAAATGATCTAATCTGGTCTCTGTTCGGCATAGCCTAGAAGTTTAATAGTGCATTTTGTTCGCCATTTCATGCGCTTTGAGATGCCGCTAAGCCCAATAAGCTGTCTGAAATAGGAGCGACGTAAATTGAACAAATGTGATAGAATTTCGCTGAATTCTTATATTAAACAAAATATAAAATGATCTAATCGGGTCTCTGTTTGCCCTACCCTAGAAGTTTAATCGTACATTTTACACGCAATTTCATGCGCTTTGAGATGCCGCCTAGCCCAGTACGCTATCTGAAATAGGAGCGACGTAAGATGAACAAATGTGATAGAATTACGCTGAATTCTTATATTAATCGTAATATAAAGTGATCAAATCGGGTCTCTGTTTGCCCTACCCTAGAAGTTTAATAGTGAATTTTATTCGCCATTTCATGCGCTTTGAGATGCCGCATATCCTAATACGCTATCTGAAATAGGAGCGACGTAAGTTGAACAAATGTGATAGAATTTCGCAGAATTCTTATATTAACCAAAATATAAAATGATCTAATCTGGTCTCTGTTCGCCCTAGCCTAGAAGTTTAATAGTGCATTTTGTTCGCCATTTCATGCGCTTTGAGATGCCGCTAAGCCCAATAAGCTGTCTGAAATAGGAGCGACGTAAATTGAACAAATGTGATAGAATTTCGCTGAATTCTTATATTAAACAAAATATAAAATGATCTAATCGGGTCTCCGTTTGCCCTACCCTAGAAGTTTAATCGTACATTTTACACGCCATTTCATGCGCTTTGAGATGCCGCTTAGCCCAATAGGCTATCTGAAATAGGAGCGACGTAAATTTAACAAATGTGATAGAATTTCGCTGAATTCTTATATTAACCAAGGTATAAAATGATCTAGTCTGGTCTCTGATTGCCCTATCATAGAAGGTTAATAGTGCATTTTACTCGCCATTCCACACGCTTTAAGATGCCGCCTAGCCCAGTACGCTGTCTGTAATAGGAGCGACGTAAAGTGAACAAATGTGATAGAATCTCGCTGAATACTTATATTAACCTTAATGTAAAATGATCTAATCGGGCCTCTGTTCGCCCTACCCTAGAAGTTTAATAGTGCATTTTACTCGCCATTTCATGTGCTTTGAGATGCCGCATAGCCCAATACGCTATCTGGAATAGGAGCGACGTAAATTGAACAAATGTGATAGAATTTCCCTGAATTCTTATATTAACCTTAATGTAAAATGATCTAATCGGGTCTCTGTTCGCCCTACCATCGAAGTCTAATAGTGCATTTCACTCGCCATTCTACGCGCTTTAAGATGCCGCCTAGCCCAGTACGCTATCTGAAATAGGAGCGACGTAAGTTGAACAAATGTGATAGAATTTTGATGAATTCTTAAATTAACCATAATATAAAATGGTCTAATCGGGTCTCTGTTTGCCCTACCCTAGAAGTTTAATAGTGCATTTTACTCGTCACTTCATGCGCCTTCAGATGCCGCTTAGCCCAATAAGCTGTCTGAAATAGGAGCGACGTAAATTGAACAAATGTGATAAAATTTCGCAGAATCCTTATGTTAACCAAAATATAAAATGATCTAATCTGGTCTCTGTTCGCCTTAGCCTAGAAGTTTAATAGTGCATTTTGTTCGCCATTTCATGCGCTTTGAGATGCCGCATAGCCCAATACGCTATCTGAAATAGGAGCGACGTAAATTGAACAAATGTGATAGAATTTCGCTGAATTCTTATATTAACCATAATATAAAATGATCTACTCGGGTAACTGTTTGCCCTACCCTAGAAGTTTGATAGTGCATTTCACTCGTCATTTCATGCGCTTTGAGATGCCGCTTAGCCCAATACGCTATCTGAAATAGGAGCGACGTAAATTGAACAAATGTGATAGAATTTCGCTGAATTCTTGTATTAACCAAAGTATAAAATGATCTAATCTGGTCTCTGATTGCCCTATCATAGAAGGTTAATAGTGCATTTTACTCGCCATTCCACGCGCTTTAAGATGCCGCCTAGCCCAGTACGCTGTCTGAAATAGAAGCGACGTAAATTGAACAAGTGTGATAGAATCTCGCTGAATACTTATATTAACCTTAATGTAAAATGATCTAATCGGGTCTCTGTTCGCCCTACCCTAGAAGTTTAATAGTGCATTTTGTTCGCCATTTCATGCGCTTTGAGATGCCGCATAGCCCAATACGCTATCTGAAATAGGAGCGACGTAAATTGAACAAATGTGATAGAATTTCCCTGAAATCTTATATTAAACAAAATATAAAATGATCTAATCGCGTCTCTGATTGCTCTATCATAGAAGTTTAGTAGTGCATTTTACTCGCCCTTCCACGCGCTTTAAGGTGCCGCTTTGCCCAATACGCTATCTGAAATAGGAGCGACGTAAATTAAACAAATGTGATAGAATTTCGCTGAATTCTTATATTAACCAAAATATAAAATGATCTAAGTGGGTCTCTGTTTGCCCTACCCTAGAAGTTTAATAGTGCATTTCACTCGTCATTTCATGCGCTTTGAGATGCCGCTAAGCACAATAAGCTGTCTGAAATACGAGCGACGTAAATAGAACAATTGTGATAGAATTTCGCTGAATTCTTATATTAACCAAAATATAAAATGATCTAATCGGGTCTCTGATTGCCCTATCATAGAAGTTTAGCAGTGCATTTTACTCGCCATTCCACGCGCTTTAAGATGCCGCCTAGCCCAGTACGCTATCTAAATTAGGAGCGACGTAAGTTGAACAAATGTGATAGAATTACGCTGAATTCTTATATTAACCGTAATATAAAATGATCTAATCGGGTCTCTGTTTGCCTTATCCTAGAAGTTTAGTATTGCATTTTACTCGCCATTTCATGCGCCTTGAGATGCCGCCTAGCCCAGTACGTTATCTGAAATAGGAGCGACGTAAGGTGAACAAATGTGATAGAATTACGCTGAATTCTTATATTAATCGTAATATAAAATGATCTAATCGGGTCTCTGTTTGCCCTAGCCTAGCAGTTTAATAGTGCATTTTAGTCGCCATTTCATACGCTTTTAGATGCCGCTTACCCTAGGACGCTATCTGAAATAGGAACGACGTAAATTGAACAAATGCGAGAGAATTTAGCTGAATTCTTAAATTAACCATAATATAAAATGATCTAATCGGGTCCCTGTTTGCCCTACCCTAGAAGTTTGATAGTGCATTTCACTCGTCATTTCATGCGCTTTGAGATGCCGCTTAGCCCAATACGCTATCTGAAATAGGAGCGACGTAAATTGAACAAATGTGATAGAATTTCGCTGAATTCTTATATTAACCAAAGTATAAAATGATCTAATCTGGTCTCTGATTGCCCTATCATAGAAGGTTAATAGTGCATTTTACTCGCCATTCCACGCGCTTTAAGATGCCGCCTAGCCCAGTACGCTGTCTGAAATAGAAGCGACGTAAATTGAACAAGTGTGATAGAATCTCGCTGAATACTTATATTAACCTTAATGTAAAATGATCTAATCGGGTCTCTGTTCGCCCTACCCTAGAAGTTTAATAGTGCATTTCACTCGCCATTTCTTGCGCTTTGAGATGACGCTTAACCCAATACGCTATCTGAAATAGGAGCGACGTAAGTTGAACAAATGTGACAGAATTACGCTGCATTCTTATATTCACCTTAATGTAAAATGATCTCTTCGGGTCTCTGTTCGCCCTACCCTAGAAGTATAATAGTGCATTTCACTCGTCATTTCATGCGCTTTGAGATGCCGCCTAGCCCAATACGCTATCTGAAATAGGAGCGACGTAAATTGAACAAATGTGATAGAATTTCGCTGAATTCTTATATTAACCAAAGTATAAAATGATCTAGTCTGTTCTCTGATTGCCCTATCATAGAAGGTTAATAGTGCATTTTACTCGCCATTCCACACGCTTTGAGATGCCGCTTAGCCCAAGACGCTATCTGAAATAGGAGCGACGTAAATTGAACAAATGTGATAGAATTTCGCTGAATTCTTAAATTAACCATAATATCAAAGGATCTAATCGGGTCTCTGTTCGCCCTACCCTAGGAGTTTAATAGTGCATTTCACTCGTCATTTCATGCGCTTTCAGATGCCTCTTAGCCCAATACGCTATCTGAAATAGGAGCGACGTAAATTGAACAAATGTGATAGAATTTCCCTGAAATCTTATATTAAAAAAATATAAAATGATCTAATCGGGTCTCTGATTGCTCTATAATAGAAGATTAGTAGTGCATTTTACTCGCCATTCCACGCGCTTTAAGATGCCGCCTAGCCCAGTACGCTATCTGAAATAGGAGCGACGTAACTTGAACAAATGTGATAGAATTACGCTGCATTCTTATATTAACCGTAATATAAAATGATCTAATCGGGTATCTGTTTGCCTTATCCTAGAAGTTTAATAGTGCATTATACTCGCCATTTCATGCGCTTCGAGATGCCGCTTAGCTCAATACGCTATCTGAAATAGGAGCGACGAAAGTTGAACAAATGTGATAGAATTTCGCTGAATTCTTATATTAACCAAAATATAAAATGATCTAATCGGGTCTCTGATTGCCCTAGGATAGAAGTTAAATAGTGCATTTTACTCGCCATTCCGAACGCTTTAAGGTGCCGCATAGCCCAGTTCGCTATCTGCAATAGGAGCGACGTAAGTTGAACAAATGTGATAGAATTTCGCTGAATTCTTAAATTAACCATAACATAAAATGATCTAATCGGGTCTCTGTTTGCCCTACCCTAGAAGTTTAATAGTGCATTTTGCTCGTCATTTCATGCGCTTTGAGATGCCGCTGAGCCCAATAAGCTATTTGTAATAGGAGCGACGCAAATTGAACAAATGTGATAGAATTTCGCTGAATTCTTATATTAACCAAAATATAAAATGATCTAATCGGGTCTCTGATTGCCCTATCTTAGAATTTTAATAGTGCATTCTACTCGCCATTCCACGCGCTTTAAGATGCCGCCTAGCCCAGTAGGCTATCTGAAATAGGAGCGACGTAAGATGAACAAATGTGATAGAATTACGCTGAATTCTTATATTAACCGTGATATAAAATGAACTAATCGGGTCTCCGTTTGCCTTATCCTAGAAGTTTAATAGCGCATTTTACTCGCCATTTCATGCGCTTTGAGAGGCCGCTTAGCCCAATACGCTATCTGAAATAGGAGCGACGTAAATTGAACAAATGTGATAGAATTTCGCTGAATTCTTATATTAACCAAAATATAAAATGATCTAATCTGGTCTCTGATTGCCCTATCATAGAAGGTTAATAGTGCATTTTACTCGCCATTCCACGCGCTTTAAGATGCCGCCTAGCCCAGTACGCTGTCTGAAATAGAAGCGACGTAAATTGAACAAGTGTGATAGAATCTCGCTGAATACTTATATTAACCTTAATGTAAAATGATCTAATCGGGTCTCTGTTCGCCCTACCCTAGAAGTTTAATAGTGCATTTTGTTCGCCATTTCATGCGCTTTGAGATGCCGCATAGCCCAATACGCTATCTGAAATAGGAGCGACGTAAATTGAACAAATGTGATAGAATTTCCCTGAAATCTTATATTAAACAAAATATAAAATGATCTAATCGGGTCTCTGATTGCTCTATCATAGAAGTTTAGTAGTGCATTTTACTCGCCCTTCCACGCGCTTTAAGGTGCCGCCTAGCCCAGTACGCTATCTGAAATAGGAGCGACGTAAGTTGAACAAATGTGATAGAATTTTGCTGAATTCTTAAATTAACCATAATATAAAATGATCTACTCGGGTCTCTGTTTGCCCTACCCTAGAAGTTTAATAGTGCATTTCACTCGTCACTTTATGCGCTTTGAGATGCCGCTAAGCCCAATACGCTATCGGAAATAGGAGCGACGTAGATTGAACAAATGTGATAGAATTTCGCAGAATTCTTATGTTAACCAAAATATAAAATGATCTAATCTGGTCTCTGTTCGGCATAGCCTAGAAGTTTAATAGTGCATTTTGTTCGCCATTTCATGCGCTTTGTGATGCCGCTTAGCCCAACACGCTAACTGAAATAGGAGCGACGTAAATTGAACAAATGTGATAGAATTTCCCTGAAATCTTATATTAATCAAAATATAAAATGATCTAATCGGGTCTCTGATTGCTCTATCATAGAAGATTAGTAGTGCATTTTACTCGCCATTCCACGCGCTTTAAGATGCCGCCTAGCCCAGTACGCTATCTGAAATAGGAGCGACGTAACTTGAACAAATGTGATAGAATTACGCTGCATTCTTATATTAACCGTAATATAAAATGATCTAATCGGGTATCTGTTTGCCTTATCCTAGAAGTTTAATAGTGCATTATACTCGCCATTTCATGCGCTTCGAGATGCCGCTTAGCTCAATACGCTATCTGAAATAGGAGCGACGAAAGTTGAACAAATGTGATAGAATTTCGCTGAATTCTTATATTAACCAAAATATAAAATGATCTAATCGGGTCTCTGTTCGCCCTACCATAGAAGTCTAATGGTGCATTTCACTCGCCATTTCATGCGCTTTGCGATGCCGCTTAACCCAATACGCTATCTGAAATAGGAGCGACGTAAGTTGAACAAATGTGATAGAATTTCGCTCAATCCTTAAATTAACCATAATATAAAATGATCTAATCGGGTCTCTGTTTGCCCTATCCTAGAACTTTAATAGTGCATTTTACTCGTCATTTCATGCGCTTTGAGATGCCGCTTAGCCTAATACGCTATCTGAAATTGGAGCGATATAAGTTGAACAAATGTGATAGAATTTCGCTGAATTCTTTTATTAACCATAATGTAAAATGATCTAATCGGATCTCTGTTCGCCCGAGCCTAGAACTTTAATAGTGCATTTTATTCGCCATTTCAAACGCTTTGAGATGCCGCTTTGCCCAATACGCTATCTGAAATAGGAGCGACGTAAGATGAACAAATGTGATAGAATTACGCTGAATTCTTATATTAACCGTGATATAAAATGAACTAATCGGGTCTCCGTTTGCCTTATCCTAGAAGTTTAATAGCGCATTTTACTCGCCATTTCATGCGCTTTGAGAGGCCGCTTAGCCCAATACGCTATCTGAAATAGGAGCGACGTAAATTGAACAAATGTGATTGAATTTCCGTGAAATCTTATATTAAACAAAATATAAAATGATCTAATCGGGTCTCTGATTGCCCTATCATAGAAGTTTAGTAGTGCATTTTACTCGTCATTCCACGCGCTTTAAGGTGCCGCCTAGCCCAGTACGCTATCTGAAATAGGAGCGACGTAAGTTGAACAAATGTGATAGAATTTTGATGAATTCTTAAATTAACCATAATATAAAATGGTCTAATCGGGTCTCTGTTTGCCCTACCCTAGAAGTTTAATAGTGCATTTTACTCGTCACTTCATGCGCCTTCAGATGCCGCTTAGCCCAATAAGCTATCTGAAATAGGAGCGACGTAAATTGAACAAATGTGATAAAATTTCGCAGAATCCTTATGTTAACCAAAATATAAAATGATCTAATCTGGTCTCTGTTCGCCTTAGCCTAGAAGTTTAATAGTGCATTTTGTTCGCCATTTCATGCGCTTTGAGATGCCGCATAGCCCAATACGCTATCTGAAATAGGAGCGACGTAAATTGAACAAATGTGATAGAATTTCGCTGAATTCTTATATTAACCATAATATAAAATGATCTACTCGGGTCCCTGTTTGCCCTACCCTAGAAGTTTGATAGTGCATTTCACTCGTCATTTCATGCGCTTTGAGATGCCGCTTAGCCCAATACGCTATCTGAAATAGGAGCGACGTAAATTGAACAAATGTGATAGAATTTCGCTGAATTCTTATATTAACCAAAGTATAAAATGATCTAATCTGGTCTCTGATTGCCCTATCATAGAAGGTTAATAGTGCATTTTACTCGCCATTCCACGCGCTTTAAGATGCCGCCTAGCCCAGTACGCTGTCTGAAATAGAAGCGACGTAAATTGAACAAGTGTGATAGAATTTCCCTGAAATCTTATATTAAACAAAATATAAAATGATCTAATCGGGTCTCTGATTGCTCTATCATAGAAGTTTAGTAGTGCATTTTACTCGCCCTTCCACGCGCTTTAAGGTGCCGCCTAGCCCAGTACGCTATCTGAAATAGGAGCGACGTAAGTTGAACAAATGTGATAGAATTTTGCTGAATTCTTAAATTAACCATAATATAAAATGATCTACTCGGGTCTCTGTTTGCCCTACCCTAGAAGTTTAATAGTGCATTTCACTCGTCACTTTATGCGCTTTGAGATGCCGCTAAGCCCAATACGCAATCGGAAATAGGAGCGACGTAGATTGAATAAATGTGATAGAATTTCGCAGAATTCTTATGTTAACCAAAATATAAAATGATCTAATCTGGTCTCTGTTCGGCATAGCCTAGAAGTTTAATAGTGCATTTTGTTCGCCATTTCATGCGCTTTGTGATGCCGCTTAGCCCAACACGCTAACTGAAATAGGAGCGACGTAAGTTGAACAAATGTGATAGAATTTCCCTGAAATCTTATATTAATCAAAATATAACATGATCTAATCGGGTCTCTGATTGCTCTATAATAGAAGATTAGTAGTGCATTTTACTCGCCATTCCACGCGCTTTAAGATGCCGCCTAGCCCAGTACGCTATCTGAAATAGGAGCGACGTAACTTGAACAAATGTGGTAGAATTACGCTGCATTCTTATATTAACCGTAATATAAAATGATCTAATCGGGTATCTGTTTGCCTTATCCTAGAAGTTTAATAGTGCATTATACTCGCCATTTCATGCGCTTCGAGATGCCGCTTAGCTCAATACGCTATCTGAAATAGGAGCGACGAAAGTTGAACAAATGTGATAGAATTTCGCTGAATTCTTATATTAACCAAAATATAAAATGATCTAATCGGGTCTCTGTTCGCCCTACCATAGAAGTCTAATGGTGCATTTCACTCGCCATTTCATGCGCTTTGCGATGCCGCTTAACCCAATACGCTATCTGAAATAGGAGCGACGTAAGTTGAACAAATGTGATAGAATTTCGCTCAATCCTTAAATTAACCATAATATAAAATGATCTAATCGGGTCTCTGTTTGCCCTACCCTAGAACTTTAATAGTGCATTTTACTCGTCATTTCATGCGCTTTGAGATGCCGCTTAGCCTAATACGCTATCTGAAATTGGAGCGATATAAGTTGAACAAATGTGATAGAATTTCGCTGAATTCTTTTATTAACCATAATGTAAAATGATCTATTCGGATCTCTGTTCGCCCGAGCCTAGAACTTTAATAGTGCATTTTATTCGCCATTTCAAACGCTTTGAGATGCCGCTTTGCCCAATACGCTATCTGAAATAGGAGCGACGTAAGTTGAACAAATGTGATAGAATTTCGCTGAATTCTTAAATTAACCATAACATAAAATGATCTAATCGGGTCTCTGTTTGCCCTACCCTAGAAGTTTAATAGTGCATTTTGCTCGCCATTTCATGCGCTTTGAGATGCCGCTGAGCCCAATACGCTATTTGAAATAGGAGCGACGTAAATTGAACAAATGTGATAGAATTTCACTGAATTCTTATATTAAACAAAATATAAAATGATCTAATCGGGTCTCTGATTGCCCTATCATAGAAGTTTAACAGTGCATTTCACTCGTCATTCCACGCGCTTTAAGATGCCGCCTAGCCCAGTACGCTGTCTGAAATAGAAGCGACGTAAATTGAACAAGTGTGATAGAATCTCGCTGAATACTTATATTAACCTTAATGTAAAATGATCTAATCGGGTCTCTGTTCGCCCTACCCTAGAAGTTTAATAGTGCATTTTGTTCGCCATTTCATGCGCTTTGAGATGCCGCATAGCCCAATACGCTATCTGAAATAGGAGCGACGTCAATTGAACAAATGTGATAGAATTTCCCTGAAATCTTATATTAAACAAAATATAAAATGATCTAATCGCGTCTCTGATTGCTCTATCATAGAAGTTTAGTAGTGCATTTTACTCGCCCTTCCACGCGCTTTAAGGTGCCGCCTAGCCCAGTACGCTATCTGAAATAGGAGCGACGTAAGTTGAACAAATGTGATAGAATTTTGCTGAATTCTTAAATTAACCATAATATAAAATGATCTACTCGGGTCTCTGTTTGCCCTACCCTAGAAGTTTAATAGTGCATTTCACTCGTCACTTTATGCGCTTTGAGATGCCGCTAAGCCCAATACGCTATCGGAAATAGGAGCGACGTAAATTGAACAAATGTGATAGAATTTCGCAGAATTCTTATGTTAACCAAAATATAAAATGATCTAATCTGGTCTCTGTTCGGCATAGCCTAGAAGTTTAATAGTGCATTTTGTTCGCCATTTCATGCGCTTTGTGATGCCGCTTAGCCCAACACGCTAACTGAAATAGGAGCGACGTAAATTGAACAAATGTGATAGAATTTCCCTGAAATCTTATATTAATCAAAATATAAAATGATCTAATCGGGTCTCTGATTGCTCTATAATAGAAGATTAGTAGTGCATTTTACTCGCCATTCCACGCGCTTTAAGATGCCGCCTAGCCCAGTACGCTATCTGAAATAGGAGCGACGTAACTTGAACAAATGTGATAGAATTACGCTGCATTCTTATATTAACCGTAATATAAAATGATCTAATCGGGTATCTGTTTGCCTTATCCTAGAAGTTTAATAGTGCATTATACTCGCCATTTCATGCGCTTCGAGATGCCGCTTAGCTCAATACGCTATCTGAAATAGGAGCGACGAAAGTTGAACAAATGTGATAGAATTTCGCTGAATTCTTATATTAACCAAAATATAAAATGATCTAATCGGGTCTCTGTTCGCCCTACCATAGAAGTCTAATGGTGCATTTCACTCGCCATTTCATGCGCTTTGTGATGCCGCTTAACCCAATACGCTATCTGAAATAGGAGCGACGTAAGTTGAACAAATGTGATAGAATTTCGCTCAATCCTTAAATTAACCATAATATAAAATGATCTAATCGGGTCTCTGTTTGCCCTACCCTAGAACTTTAATAGTGCATTTTACTCGTCATTTCATGCGCTTTGAGATGCCGCTTAGCCTAATACGCTATCTGAAATTGGAGCGATATAAGTTGAACAAATGTGATAGAATTTCGCTGAATTCTTTTATTAACCATAATGTAAAATGATCTAATCGGATCTCTGTTCGCCCGAGCCTAGAACTTTAATAGTGCATTTTATTCGCCATTTCAAACGCTTTGAGATGCCGCTTTGCCCAATACGCTATCTGAAATAGGAGCGACGTAAGTTGAACAAATGTGATAGAATTTCGCTGAATTCTTAAATTAACCATAACATAAAATGATCTAATCGGGTCTCTGTTTGCCCTACCCTAGAAGTTTAATAGTGCATTTTGCTCGCCATTTCATGCGCTTTGAGATGCCGCTGAGCCCAATACGCTATTTGAAATAGGAGCGACGTAAATTGAACAAATGTGATAGAATTTCACTGAATTCTTATATTAAACAAAATATAAAATGATCTAATCGGGTCTCTGATTGCCCTATCATAGAAGTTTAACAGTGCATTTCACTCGTCATTTCATGCGCTTTGACGTGCCGCTTAGCCCAATAAGCTATCTGAAATAGGAGCGACGTAAATTGAACAAATGTGATAGAATTTCCCTGAAATCTTATATTAAACAAAATATAAAATGAGCTAATCGGGTCTCTGATTGCCCTATCATAGAAGTTTAGTAGTGCATTTTACTCGCCATTCCACGAGCTTTAAGATGCCGCCTAGTACAGTACGCTATCTGAAATAGGAGCGACGTAAGTTGAACAAATGTGATAGAATTTTGCTGAATTCTTAAATTAACCAAAATATAAAATGATCTAATCGGGTCTCTGTTTGCCCTACCCAAGAAGTTTAATAGGGCATTTCACTCGACACTTCATGCGCTTTGAGATGCCGCTTAGCCCAATAAGCTATCTGAAATAGGAGCAACGTAAATTGAACAAATGTGATAGAATTTCGCTGAATTCTTACATTAACCATAATGTAAAATGATATAATCGGGTCTCTGTTTGCCCTACCCTAGAAGTTTAATAGTGCATTTCACTCCTCACTTCATGCGCTTTGAGATGCCGCTAAGCACAATAAGCTATCTGTAATAGGAGCGACGTAAATTGAACAAATGTGATAGAATTTCGCTGAATTCTTATATTAACCAAAATATAAAATGATCTAATCGGGTCTCTGATTGCCCTATCATAGAAGTTTAGTAGTGCATTTTACTCGCCATTTCATGCGCTTTGAGATGCCGCTTAGTGCAATACGCTATCTGAAATATGAGCGACGTAAATTGAACAAATGTGATAGAATTTCGCTGAATTCTTATATTAACCAAAATATAAAATGATCTAAGCGGGTCTCTGTTTGCCCTACCCTAGAAGTTTAATAGTGCATTTCACTCGTCATTTCATGCGCTTTGAGATGCCGCTAAGCCCAATAAGCTGTCTGAAATAGGAGCGACGTAAATTGAACAAATGTGATAGAATTTCGCTGAATTCTTATATTAAACAAAATATAAAATGATCTAATCGGGTCTCTGTTTGCCCTACCCTAGAAGTTTAGTCGTGCATTTTACACGCCATTTCATGCGCTTTGAGATGCCGCTTAGCCCAATAGGCTATCTGAAATAGGAGCGACGTAAATTTAACAAATGTGATAGAATTTCGCTGAATTCTTATATTAACCAAGGTATAAAATGATCTAGTCTGGTCTCTGATTGCCCTATCATAGAAGGTTAATAGTGCATTTTACTCGCCATTCCACACGCTTTAAGATGCCGCCTAGCCCAGTACGCTGTCTGAAATAGGAGCGACGTAAATTGAACAAATGTGATAGAATCTCGCTGAATACTTATATTAACCTTAATGTAAAATGATCTAATCGGGTCTCTGTTCGCCCTACCCTAGAAGTTTAATAGTGCATTTTACTCGCCATTTCATGCGCTTTGAGATGCCGCTTATCCCAATACGCTATCTGAAATAGGAGCGACGTAAATTGAACAAATGTGATAGACTTACGCTGAATTCTTAAAGTCACCTTAATATAAAATGATCTAATCGGGTCTCTGTTTGCCGTACCCTAGAAGTTTAATAGTGCATTTCACTCGTCATTTCATGCGCTTTGAGATGCCGCTAAGCACAATAAGCTATCTGGAATAGCAGCGACGTAAATTGAACAAATGTGAAAGAATTACGCCGCATTCTTATATTAACCGTAATATAAAATGATCTAATCGGGTCTCTGTTTGCCTTATCCTAGAAGTTTAATAGTGCATTTTACTCGCCATTCCACGCGCTTTAAGATGCCGCCTAGCCCAGTGCGCTACCTGAAATAGGAGCGACGTAAATTGAACAAATGTGAAAGAATTACGCTGAATTCTTATATTAACCGTAATATAAAGTGATCTAATCGGGTCTCTGTTTGCCTTACCCTAGAAGTTTGATAGTGCATTTTACTGGCCATTTCATGCGCTTTGAGATGCCGCTTAGCCCAATACGCTATCTGAAATAGGAGCGACGTAAATTGAACCAATGTGACAGAATTTTGCTGAATTCTTAAATTAACCACAATATAAAATGATCTAATCGGGTCTCTGTTCGCCCTAGCCTAGAAGTTTAATAGTGCATTTTGCTCGCCATTTCATGTGCTTTGAGATGCCGCTTAGCCCAATACGCTATCTGAAATATGAGCGACGTAAATTGAACAAATGTGATAGAATTTCGCTGAATTCTTATATTAACCAAAATATAAAATGATCTAATCGGGTCTCTGTTTGCTTTATCCTAGAAGTTTAGTATTGCATTTTACTCGCCATTTCATGCGGTTTGAGATGCCGCTTAGCCCAATGCGCTATCTGAAATAGGAGCGACGTAAGTTGAACAAATGTGATAGAATTTCGCTGAATTCTTAAATTAACCATAACATAAAATGATCTAATCGGGTCTCTGTTTGCCCTACCCTAGAAGTTTAATAGTGCATTTTGCTCGCCATTTCATGCGCTTTGAGATGCCGCTGAGCCCAATACGCTATTTGAAATAGGAGCGACGTAAATTGAACAAATGTGATAGAATTTCACTGAATTCTTATATTAAACAAAATATAAAATGATCTAATCGGGTCTCTGATTGCCCTATCATAGAAGTTTAACAGTGCATTTCACTCGTCATTTCATGCGCTTTGACGTGCCGCTTAGCCCAATAAGCTATCTGAAATAGGAGCGACGTAAATTGAACAAATGTGATAGAATTTCCCTGAAATCTTATATTAAACAAAATATAAAATGAGCTAATCGGGTCTCTGATTGCCCTATCATAGAAGTTTAGTAGTGCATTTTACTCGCCATTCCACGAGCTTTAAGATGCCGCCTAGTACAGTACGCTATCTGAAATAGGAGCGACGTAAGTTGAACAAATGTGATAGAATTTTGCTGAATTCTTAAATTACCAAAATATAAAATGATCTAATCGGGTCTCTGTTTGCCCTACCCAAGAAGTTTAATAGGGCATTTCACTCGACACTTCATGCACTTTGAGATGCCGCTAAGCCCAATAAGCTATCTGAAATAGGAGCAACGTAAATTGAACAAATGTGATAGAATTTCGCTGAATTCTTACATTAACCATAATGTAAAATGATATAATCGGGTCTCTGTTTGCCCTACCCTAGAAGTTTAATAGTGCATTTCACTCCTCACTTCATGCGCTTTGAGATGCCGCTAAGCACAATAAGCTATCTGTAATAGGAGCGACGTAAATTGAACAAATGTGATAGAATTTCGCTGAATTCTTATATTAACCAAAATATAAAATGATCTAATCGGGTCTCTGATTGCCCTATCATAGAAGTTTAGTAGTGCATTTTACTCGCCATTTCATGCGCTTTGAGATGCCGCTTAGTGCAATACGCTATCTGAAATATGAGCGACGTAAATTGAACAAATGTGATAGAATTTCGCTGAATTCTTATATTAACCAAAATATAAAATGATCTAAGCGGGTCTCTGTTTGCCCTACCCTAGAAGTTTAATAGTGCATTTCACTCGTCATTTCATGCGCTTTGAGATGCCGCTAAGCCCAATAAGCTGTCTGAAATAGGAGCGACGTAAATTGAACAAATGTGATAGAATTTCGCTGAATTCTTATATTAAACAAAATATAAAATGATCTAATCGGGTCTCTGTTTGCCCTACCCTAGAAGTTTAGTCGTGCATTTTACACGCCATTTCATGCGCTTTGAGATGCCGCTTAGCCCAATAGGCTATCTGAAATAGGAGCGACGTAAATTTAACAAATGTGATAGAATTTCGCTGAATTCTTATATTAACCAAGGTATAAAATGATCTAGTCTGGTCTCTGATTGCCCTATCATAGAAGGTTAATAGTGCATTTTACTCGCCATTCCACACGCTTTAAGATGCCGCCTAGCCCAGTACGCTGTCTGAAATAGGAGCGACGTAAATTGAACAAATGTGATAGAATCTCGCTGAATACTTATATTAACCTTAATGTAAAATGATCTAATCGGGTCTCTGTTCGCCCTACCCTAGAAGTTTAATAGTGCATTTTACTCGCCATTTCATGCGCTTTGAGATGCCGCTTATCCCAATACGCTATCTGAAATAGGAGCGACGTAAATTGAACAAATGTGATAGACTTACGCTGAATTCTTAAAGTAACCTTAATATAAAATGATCTAATCGGGTCTCTGTTTGCCCTACCCTAGAAGTTTAATAGTGCATTTCACTCGTCATTTCATGCGCTTTGAGATGCCGCTAAGCACAATAAGCTATCTGGAATAGCAGCGACGTAAATTGAACAAATGTGAAAGAATTACGCCGCATTCTTATATTAACCGTAATATAAAATGATCTAATCGGGTCTCTGTTTGCCTTATCCTAGAAGTTTAATAGTGCATTTTACTCGCCATTCCACGCGCTTTAAGATGCCGCCTAGCCCAGTGCGCTACCTGAAATAGGAGCGACGTAAGTTGAACAAATGTGATAGAATTACGCTGAATTCTTATATTAACCGTAATATAAAGTGATCTAATCGGGTCTCTGTTTGCCTTACCCTAGAAGTTTGATAGTGCATTTTACTGGCCATTTCATGCGCTTTGAGATGCCGCTTAGCCCAATACGCTATCTGAAATAGGAGCGACGTAAATTGAACAAATGTGACAGAATTTTGCTGAATTCTTAAATTAACCACAATATAAAATGATCTAATCGGGTCTCTGTTCGCCCTAGCCTAGAAGTTTAATAGTGCATTTTATTCGCCATTTCATGCGCCTTGAGATGCCGCTTAGCCCAATACGCTATCTGAAATAGGAGCGACGTAAATTGAACAAATGTGATAGAATTTCCCTGAAATCGTATATTAAACAAAATATACAATGATCTAATCGGGTCACTGATTGCACTACCCTAGAAGTTTAATAGTGCATTTTGCTCGCCATTTCATGTGCTTTGAGATGCCGCTTAGCCCAATACGCTATCTGAAATATGAGCGACGTAAATTGAACAAATGTGATAGAATTTCGCTGAATTCTTATATTAACCAAAATATAAAATGATCTAATCGGGTCTCTGTTTGCTTTATCCTAGAAGTTTAGTATTGCATTTTACTCGCCATTTCATGCGGTTTGAGATGCCGCTTAGCCCAATGCGCTATCTGAAATAGGAGCGACGTAAATTGAACAAATGTGATAGAATTTCGCCGAATTATGAAATTAACCATAATATAAAATGATCTAATCGGGTCTCTGCTTGCCCTACCCTAGAAATTTAATAGTGCATTTTAGTCGCCATTTCATGCGCTTTGAGATGCCGCTTCGCCCAATACGCTATCTGAAATAGGAGCGACGCAAATTAAACAAATGTGATAGAATTTCCCTGAAATCTTATATTAAAGAAAATATAAAATGATCTAATCGGGTCTCTGATTGCCCTATCATAGAAGTTTAGCAGTGCATTTTACTCGCCATTCCACGCGCTTTAAGATGCCGCCTAGCCCAGTACGCTATCTAAATTAGGAGCGACGTAAGTTGAACAAATGAGATAGAATTTCGCTCAATTCTTAAATTAACCATAATATAAAATGATCTAATCGGGTCGCTGTTTGTCCTACCCTAGAACTTTAATAGTGCATTTTATTCGCCATTTCATACGCTTTGAGATGCCGCTTTGCCCAATACGCTATCTGAAATAGGAGCGACGTAAATTAAACAAATGTGATAGAATTTCACTGAATTCTTATATTAACCAAAATATGAAATGATCTAATCGGGTCTCTGTTGGCCCTACCCTAGAAGTTTAATAGTGCATTTTACTCGCCATTTCATGCGCTTTGAGATGCCGCTTAGTGCAATACGCTATCTGAAATATGAGCGACGTAAATTGAACAAATGTGATAGAATTTCGCTGAATTCTTATATTAACCAAAATATAAAATGATCTAAGTGGGTCTCTGTTTGCCCTACCCTAGAAGTTTAATAGTGCATTTCACTCGTCATTTCATGCGCTTTGAGATGCCGCTAAGCACAATAAGCTGTCTGAAATACGAGCGACGTAAATAGAACAATTGTGATAGAATTTCGCTGAATTCTTATATTAACCAAAATATAAAATGATCTAATCGGGTCTCTGATTGCCCTATCATAGAAGTTTAGCAGTGCATTTTACTCGCCATTCCACGCGCTTTAAGATGCCGCCTAGCCCAGTACGCTATCTAAATTAGGAGCGACGTAAGTTGAACAAATGTGATAGAATTACGCTGAATTCTTATATTAACCGTAATATAAAATGATCTAATCGGGTCTCTGTTTGCCTTATCCTAGAAGTTTAGTATTGCATTTTACTCGCCATTTCATGCGCCTTGAGATGCCGCTTAGCCCAATACGCTATCTGAAATAGGAGCGACGTAAATTGAACAAATGTGATAGAATTTCGCCGAATTCTTAAAGTAACCATAATATAAAATGATCTAATCGGGTCTCTGCTTGCCCTACACTAGAAGTTTAATAGTGCATTTTAGTCGCCATTTCATGCGCTTTGAGATGCCGCTTCGCCCAATACGCTATCTGAAATAGGAGCGACGTAAATTGAACAAATGTGATAGAATTTCCCTGAAATCTTATATTAAACAAAATATAAAATGATCTAATCGGGTCTCTGATTGCCCTATCATAGAAGTTTAGTAGTGCATTTTACTCGTCATTCCACGCGCTTTAAGGTGCCGCCTAGCCCAGTACGCTATCTGAAATAGGAGCGACGTAAGTTGAACAAATGTGATAGAATTTTGCTGAATTCTTAAATTAACCATAATATAAAATGGTCTAATCGGGTCTCTGTTTGCCCTACCCTAGAAGTTTAATAGTGCATTTTACTCGTCACTTCATGCGCCTTCAGATGCCGCTTAGCCCAATAAGCTATCTGAAATAGGAGCCACGTAAATTGAACAAATGTGATAAAATTTCGCAGAATCCTTATGTTAACCAAAATATAAAATGATCTAATCTGGTCTCTGTTCGCCTTAGCCTAGAAGTTTAATAGTGCATTTTGTTCGCCATTTCATGCGCTTTGAGATGCCGCATAGCCCAATACGCTATCTGAAACAGGAGCGACGTAAATTGAACAAATGTGATAGAATTTCGCTGAATTCTTATATTAACCATAATATAAAATGATCTACTCGGGTCCCTGTTTGCCCTACCCTAGAAGTTTGATAGTGCATTTCACTCGTCATTTCATGCGCTTTGAGATGCCGCTTAGCCCAATACGCTATCTGAAATAGGAGCGACGTAAATTGAACAAATGTGATAGAATTTCGCTGAATTCTTATATTAACCAAAGTATAAAATGATCTAATCTGGTCTCTGATTGCCCTATCATAGAAGGTTAATAGTGCATTTTACTCGCCATTCCACGCGCTTTAAGATGCCGCCTAGCCCAGTACGCTGTCTGAAATAGAAGCGACGTAAATTGAACAAGTGTGATAGAATCTCGCTGAATACTTATATTAACCTTAATGTAAAATGATCTAATCGGGTCTCTGTTCGCCCTACCCTAGAAGTTTAATAGTGCATTTTGTTCGCCATTTCATGCGCTTTGAGATGCCGCATAGCCCAATACGCTATCTGAAATAGGAGCGACGTAAATTGAACAAATGTGATAGAATTTCCCTGAAATCTTATATTAAACAAAGTATAAAATGATCTAATCGGGTCTCTGATTGCTCTATCATAGAAGTTTAGTAGTGCATTTTACTCGCCCTTCCACGCGCTTTAAGGTGCCGCCTAGCCCAGTACGCTATCTGAAATAGGAGCGACGTAAGTTGAACAAATGTGATAGAATTTTGCTGAATTCTTAAATTAACCATAATATAAAATGATCTACTCGGGTCTCTGTTTGCCCTACCCTAGAAGTTTAATAGTGCATTTCACTCGTCACTTTATGCGCTTTGAGATGCCGCTAAGCCCAATACGCAATCGGAAATAGGAGCGACGTAGATTGAACAAATGTGATAGAATTTCGCAGAATTCTTATGTTAACCAAAATATAAAATGATCTAATCTGGTCTCTGTTCGGCATAGCCTAGAAGTTTAATAGTGCATTTTGTTCGCCATTTCATGCGCTTTGTGATGCCGCTTAGCCCAACACGCTAACTGAAATAGGAGCGACGTAAATTGAACAAATGTGATAGAATTTCCCTGAAATCTTATATTAATCAAAATATAAAATGATCTAATCGGGTCTCTGATTGCTCTATAATAGAAGATTAGTAGTGCATTTTACTCGCCATTCCACGCGCTTTAAGATGCCGCCTAGCCCAGTACGCTATCTGAAATAGGAGCGACGTAACTTGAACAAATGTGATAGAATTACGCTGCATTCTTATATTAACCGTAATATAAAATGATCTAATCGGGTATCTGTTTGCCTTATCCTAGAAGTTTAATAGTGCATTATACTCGCCATTTCATGCGCTTCGAGATGCCGCTTAGCTCAATACGCTATCTGAAATAGGAGCGACGAAAGTTGAACAAATGTGATAGAATTTCGCTGAATTCTTATATTAACCAAAATATAAAATGATCTAATCGGGTCTCTGTTCGCCCTACCATAGAAGTCTAATGGTGCATTTCACTCGCCATTTCATGCGCTTTGCGATGCCGCTTATCCCAATACGCTATCTGAAATAGGAGCGACGTAAGTTGAACAAATGTGATAGAATTTCGCTCAATCCTTAAATTAACCATAATATAAAATGATCTAATCGGGTCTCTGTTTGCCCTACCCTAGAACTTTAATAGTGCATTTTACTCGTCATTTCATGCGCTTTGAGATGCCGCTTAGCCTAATACGCTATCTGAAATTGGAGCGATATAAGTTGAACAAATGTGATAGAATTTCGCTGAATTCTTTTATTAACCATAATGTAAAATGATCTAATCGGATCTCTGTTCGCCCGAGCCTAGAACTTTAATAGTGCATTTTATTCGCCATTTCAAACGCTTTGAGATGCCGCTTTGCCCAATACGCTATCTGAAATAGGAGCGACGTAAGTTGAACAAATGTGATAGAATTTCGCTGAATTCTTAAATTAACCATAACATAAAATGATCTAATCGGGTCTCTGTTTGCCCTACCCTAGAAGTTTAATAGTGCATTTTGCTCGCCATTTCATGCGCTTTGAGATGCCGCTGAGCCCAATACGCTATTTGAAATAGGAGCGACGTAAATTGAACAAATGTGATAGAATTTCACTGAATTCTTATATTAAACAAAATATAAAATGATCTAATCGGGTCTCTGATTGCCCTATCATAGAAGTTTAACAGTGCATTTCACTCCTCATTTCATGCGCTTTGACGTGCCGCTTAGCCCAATAAGCTATCTGAAATAGGAGCGACGTAAATTGAACAAATGTGATAGAATTTCCCTGAAATCTTATATTAAACAAAATATAAAATGAGCTAATCGGGTCTCTGATTGCCCTATCATAGAAGTTTAGTAGTGCATTTTACTCGCCATTCCACGAGCTTTAAGATGCCGCCTAGCACACTACGCTATCTGAAATAGGAGCGACGTAAGTTGAACAAATGTGATAGAATTTTGCTGAATTCTTAAATTACCAAAATATAAAATGATCTAATCGGGTCTCTGTTTGCCCTACCCAAGAAGTTTAATAGGGCATTTCACTCGACACTTCATGCGCTTTGAGATGCCGCTAAGCCCAATAAGCTATCTGAAATAGGAGCAACGTAAATTGAACAAATGTGATAGAATTTCGCTGAATTCTTACATTAACCATAATGTAAAATGATATAATCGGGTCTCTGTTTGCCCTACCCTAGAAGTTTAATAGTGCATTTCACTCCTCACTTCATGCGCTTTGAGATGCCGCTAAGCACAATAAGCTATCTGTAATAGGAGCGACGTAAATTGAACAAATGTGATAGAATTTCGCTGAATTCTTATATTAACCAAAATATAAAATGATCTAATCGGGTCTCTGATTGCCCTATCATAGAAGTTTAGTAGTGCATTTTACTCGCCATTTCATGCGCTTTGAGATGCCGCTTAGTGCAATACGCTATCTGAAATATGAGCGACGTAAATTGAACAAATGTGATAGAATTTCGCTGAATTCTTATATTAACCAAAATATAAAATGATCTAAGCGGGTCTCTGTTTGCCCTACCCTAGAAGTTTAATAGTGCATTTCACTCGTCATTTCATGCGCTTTGAGATGCCGCTAAGCCCAATAAGCTGTCTGAAATAGGAGCGACGTAAATTGAACAAATGTGATAGAATTTCGCTGAATTCTTATATTAAACAAAATATAAAATGATCTAATCGGGTCTCTGTTTGCCCTACCCTAGAAGTTTAGTCGTGCATTTTACACGCCATTTCATGCGCTTTGAGATGCCGCTTAGCCCAATAGGCTATCTGAAATAGGAGCGACGTAAATTTAACAAATGTGATAGAATTTCGCTGAATTCTTATATTAACCAAGGTATAAAATGATCTAGTCTGGTCTCTGATTGCCCTATCATAGAAGGTTAATAGTGCATTTTACTCGCCATTCCACACGCTTTAAGATGCCGCCTAGCCCAGTACGCTGTCTGAAATAGGAGCGACGTAAATTGAACAAATGTGATAGAATTTCCCTGAATACTTATATTAACCTTAATGTAAAATGATCTAATCGGGTCTCTGTTCGCCCTACCCTAGAAGTTTAATAGTGCATTTTACTCGCCATTTCATGCGCTTTGAGATGCCGCTAAGCACAATAAGCTATCTGGAATAGCAGCGACGTAAATTGAACAAATGTGAAAGAATTACGCCGCATTCTTATATTAACCGTAATATAAAATGATCTAATCGGGTCTCTGTTTGCCTTATCCTAGAAGTTTAATAGTGCATTTTACTCGCCATTCCACGCGCTTTAAGATGCCGCCTAGCCCAGTGCGCTACCTGAAATAGGAGCGACGTAAGTTGAACAAATGTGATAGAATTTCGCTGAATTCTTTTATTAACCATAATGTAAAATGATCTAATCGGATCTCTGTTCGCCCTAGCCTAGAACTTTAATAGTGCATTTTATTCGCCATTTCATGCGCTTTGAGATGCCGCTTAGCCCAATACGCTATCTGAAATAGGAGCGACGTAAATTGAACAAATGTGATAGAATTTCCCTGAAATCGTATATTAAACAAAATATACAATGATCTAATCGGGTCACTGATTGCCCTACCCTAGAAGTTTAATAGTGCATTTTGCTCGCCATTTCATGTGCTTTGAGATGCCGCTTAGCCCAATACGCTATCTGAAATATGAGCGACGTAAATTGAACAAATGTGATAGAATTTCGCTGAATTCTTATATTAACCAAAATATAAAATGATCTAATCGGGTCTCTGTTTGCTTTATCCTAGAAGTTTAGTATTGCATTTTACTCGCCATTTCATGCGGTTTGAGATGCCGTTTAGCCCAATGCGCTATCTGAAATAGGAGCGACGTAAATTGAACAAATGTGATAGAATTTCGCCGAATTATGAAATTAACCATAATATAAAATGATCTAATCGGGTCTCTGCTTGCCCTACCCTAGAAATTTAATAGTGCATTTTAGTCGCCATTTCATGCGCTTTGAGATGCCGCTTCGCCCAATACGCTATCTGAAATAGGAGCGACGCAAATTAAACAAATGTGATAGAATTTCCCTGAAACCTTATATTAAAGAAAATATAAAATGATCTAATCGGGTCTCTGATTGCCCTATCATAGAAGTTTAGCAGTGCATTTTACTCGCCATTCCACGCGCTTTAAGATGCCGCCTAGCCCAGTACGCTATCTAAATTAGGAGCGACGTAAGTTGAACAAATGAGATAGAATTTCGCTCAATTCTTAAATTAACCATAATATAAAATGATCTAATCGGGTCTCTGTTTGTCCTACCCTAGAACTTTAATAGTGCATTTTATTCGCCATTTCATACGCTTTGAGATGCCGCTTTGCCCAATACGCTATCTGAAATAGGAGCGACGTAAATTAAACAAATGTGATAGAATTTCACTGAATTCTTATATTAACCAAAATATGAAATGATCTAATCGGGTCTCTGTTGGCCCTACCCTAGAAGTTTAATAGTGCATTTTACTCGCCATTTCATGCGCTTTGAGATGCCGCTTAGTGCAATACGCTATCTGAAATATGAGCGACGTAAATTGAACAAATGTGATAGAATTTCGCTGAATTCTTATATTAACCAAAATATGAAATGATCTAAGTGGGTCTCTGTTTGCCCTACCCTAGAAGTTTAATAGTGCATTTCACTCGTCATTTCATGCGCTTTGAGATGCCGCTAAGCACAATAAGCTGTCTGAAATACGAGCGACGTAAATAGAACAATTGTGATAGAATTTCGCTGAATTCTTATATTAACCAAAATATAAAATGATCTAATCGGGTCTCTGATTGACCTATCATAGAAGTTTAGCAGTGCATTTTACTCGCCATTCCACGCGCTTTAAGATGCCGCCTAGCCCAGTACGCTATCTAAATTAGGAGCGACGTAAGTTGAACAAATGTGATAGAATTACGCTGAATTCTTATATTAACCGTAATATAAAATGATCTAATCGGGTCTCTGTTTGCCTTATCCTAGAAGTTTAGTATTGCATTTTACTCGCCATTTCATGCGCCTTGAGATGCCGCTTAGCCCAATACGCTATCTGAAATAGGAGCGACGTAAATTGAACAAATGTGATAGAATTTCGCCGAATTCTTAAAGTAACCATAATATAAAATGATCTAATCGGGTCTCTGCTTGCCCTACACTAGAAGTTTAATAGTGCATTTTAGTCGCCATTTCATGCGCTTTGAGATGCCGCTTCGCCCAATACGCTATCTGAAATAGGAGCGACGTAAATTGAACAAATGTGATAGAATTTCCCTGAAATCTTATATTAAACAAAATATAAAATGATCTAATCGGGTCTCTGATTGCCCTATCATAGAAGTTTAGTAGTGCATTTTACTCGTCATTCCACGCGCTTTAAGGTGCCGCTTAGCCCAATACGCTATCTGAAATAGGAGCGACGTAAATTGAACAAATGTGATAGAATTTCGCTGAATTCTTATATTAACCAAAATATAAAATGATCTACTCGGGTCTCTGTTTGCCCTACCCTAGAAGTTTAATAGTGCATTTCACTCGTCACTTTATGCGCTTTGAGATGCCGCTAAGCCCAATACGCAATCGGAAATAGGAGCGACGTAGATTGAACAAATGTGATAGAATTTCGCAGAATTCTTATGTTAACCAAAATATAAAATGATCTAATCTGGTCTCTGTTCGGCATAGCCTAGAAGTTTAATAGTGCATTTTGTTCGCCATTTCATGCGCTTTGTGATGCCGCTTAGCCCAACACGCTAACTGAAATAGGAGCGACGTAAATTGAACAAATGTGATAGAATTTCCCTGAAATCTTATATTAATCAAAATATAAAATGATCTAATCGGGTCTCTGATTGCTCTATAATAGAAGATTAGTAGTGCATTTTACTCGCCATTCCACGCGCTTTAAGATGCCGCCTAGCCCAGTACGCTATCTGAAATAGGAGCGACGTAAGTTGAACAAATGTGATAGAATTACGCTGCATTCTTATATTAACCGTAATATAAAATGATCTAATCGGGTATCTGTTTGCCTTATCCTAGAAGTTTAATAGTGC
The DNA here is from genome assembly GCA_916610135.2 of Macropis europaea. NCBI lineage: Eukaryota > Metazoa > Arthropoda > Insecta > Hymenoptera > Melittidae > Macropis > Macropis europaea. The sequence goes on along the minus strand of CAKAJE020001091.1, from coordinate 43,268 downwards.
ATTATACTCGCCATTTCATGCGCTTCGAGATGCCGCTTAGCTCAATACGCTATCTGAAATAGGAGCGACGAAAGTTGAACAAATGTGATAGAATTTCGCTGAATTCTTATATTAACCAAAATATAAAATGATCTAATCGGGTCTCTGTTCGCCCTACCATAGAAGTCTAATGGTGCATTTCACTCGCCATTCCATGCGCTTTGCGATGCCGCTTAACCCAATACGCTATCTGAAATAGGAGCGACGTAAGTTGAACAAATGTGATAGAATTTCGCTCAATCCTTAAATTAACCATAATATAAAATGATCTAATCGGGTCTCTGTTTGCCCTACCCTAGAACTTTAATAGTGCATTTTACTCGTCATTTCATGCGCTTTGAGATGCCGCTTAGCCTAATACGCTATCTGAAATTGGAGCGATATAAGTTGAACAAATGTGATAGAATTTCGCTGAATTCTTTTATTAACCATAATGTAAAATGATCTAATCGGATCTCTGTTCGCCCGAGCCTAGAACTTTAATAGTGCATTTTATTCGCCATTTCAAACGCTTTGAGATGCCGCTTTGACCAATACGCTATCTGAAATAGGAGCGACGTAAGTTGAACAAATGTGATAGAATTTCGCTGAATTCTTAAATTAACCATAACATAAAATGATCTAATCGGGTCTCTGTTTGCCCTACCCTAGAAGTTTAATAGTGCATTTTGCTCGCCATTTCATGCGCTTTGAGATGCCGCTGAGCCCAATACGCTATTTGAAATAGGAGCGACGTAAATTGAACAAATGTGATAGAATTTCACTGAATTCTTATATTAAACAAAATATAAAATGATCTAATCGGGTCTCTGATTGCCCTATCATAGAAGTTTAACAGTGCATTTCACTCGTCATTCCACGCGCTTTAAGATGCCGCCTAGCCCAGTACGCTGTCTGAAATAGAAGCGACGTAAATTGAACAAGTGTGATAGAATCTCGCTGAATACTTATATTAACCTTAATGTAAAATGATCTAATCGGGTCTCTGTTCGCCCTACCCTAGAAGTTTAATAGTGCATTTTGTTCGCCATTTCATGCGCTTTGAGATGCCGCATAGCCCAATACGCTATCTGAAATAGGAGCGACGTAAATTGAACAAATGTGATAGAATTTCCCTGAAATCTTATATTAAACAAAATATAAAATGATCTAATCGCGTCTCTGATTGCTCTATCATAGAAGTTTAGTAGTGCATTTTACTCGCCCTTCCACGCGCTTTAAGGTGCCGCCTAGCCCAGTACGCTATCTGAAATAGGAGCGACGTAAGTTGAACAAATGTGATAGAATTTTGCTGAATTCTTAAATTAACCATAATATAAAATGATCTACTCGGGTCTCTGTTTGCCCTACCCTAGAAGTTTAATAGTGCATTTCACTCGTCACTTTATGCGCTTTGAGATGCCGCTAAGCCCAATACGCTATCGGAAATAGGAGCGACGTAGATTGAACAAATGTGATAGAATTTCGCAGAATTCTTATGTTAACCAAAATATAAAATGATCTAATCTGGTCTCTGTTCGGCATAGCCTAGAAGTTTAATAGTGCATTTTGTTCGACATTTCATGCGCTTTGTGATGCCGCTTAGCCCAACACGCTAACTGAAATAGGAGCGACGTAAATTGAACAAATGTGATAGAATTTCCCTGAAATCTTATATTAATCAAAATATAAAATGATCTAATCGGGTCTCTGATTGCTCTATAATAGAAGATTAGTAGTGCATTTTACTCGCCATTCCACGCGCTTTAAGATGCCGCCTAGCCCAGTACGCTATCTGAAATAGGAGCGACGTAACTTGAACAAATGTGATAGAATTACGCTGCATTCTTATATTAACCGTAATATAAAATGATCTAATCGGGTATCTGTTTGCCTTATCCTAGAAGTTTAATAGTGCATTATACTCGCCATTTCATGCGCTTCGAGATGCCGCTTAGCTCAATACGCTATCTGAAATAGGAGCGACGAAAGTTGAACAAATGTGTTAGAATTTCGCTGAATTCTTATATTAACCAAAATATAAAATGATCTAATCGGGTCTCTGTTCGCCCTACCATAGAAGTCTAATGGTGCATTTCACTCGCCATTTCATGCGCTTTGCGATGCCGCTTAACCCAATACGCTATCTGAAATAGGAGCGACGTAAGTTGAACAAATGTGATAGAATTTCGCTCAATCCTTAAATTAACCATAATATAAAATGATCTAATCGGGTCTCTGTTTGCCCTACCCTAGAACTTTAATAGTGCATTTTACTCGTCATTTCATGCGCTTTGAGATGCCGCTTAGCCTAATACGCTATCTGAAATTGGAGCGATATAAGTTGAACAAATGTGATAGAATTTCGCTGAATTCTTTTATTAACCATAATGTAAAATGATCTAATCGGATCTCTGTTCGCCCGAGCCTAGAACTTTAATAGTGCATTTTATTCGCCATTTCAAACGCTTTGAGATGCCGCTTTGCCCAATACGCTATCTGAAATAGGAGCGACGTAAGTTGAACAAATGTGATAGAATTTCGCTGAATTCTTAAATTAACCATAACATAAAATGATCTAATCGGGTCTCTGTTTGCCCTACCCTAGAAGTTTAATAGTGCATTTTGCTCGCCATTTCATGCGCTTTGAGATGCCGCTGAGCCCAATACGCTATTTGAAATAGGAGCGACGTAAATTGAACAAATGTGATAGAATTTCACTGAATTCTTATATTAAACAAAATATAAAATGATCTAATCGGGTCTCTGATTGCCCTATCATAGAAGTTTAACAGTGCATTTCACTCGTCATTTCATGCGCTTTGACGTGCCGCTTAGCCCAATAAGCTATCTGAAATAGGAGCGACGTAAATTGAACAAATGTGATAGAATTTCCCTGAAATCTTATATTAAACAAAATATAAAATGAGCTAATCGGGTCTCTGATTGCCCTATCATAGAAGTTTAGTAGTGCATTTTACTCGCCATTCCACGAGCTTTAAGATGCCGCCTAGTACAGTACGCTATCTGAAATAGGAGCGACGTAAGTTGAACAAATGTGATAGAATTTTGCTGAATTCTTAAATTAACCAAAATATAAAATGATCTAATCGGGTCTCTGTTTGCCCTACCCAAGAAGTTTAATAGGGCATTTCACTCGACACTTCATGCGCTTTGAGATGCCGCTAAGCCCAATAAGCTATCTGAAATAGGAGCAACGTAAATTGAACAAATGTGATAGAATTTCGCTGAATTCTTACATTAACCATAATGTAAAATGATATAATCGGGTCTCTGTTTGCCCTACCCTAGAAGTTTAATAGTGCATTTCACTCCTCACTTCATGCGCTTTGAGATGCCGCTAAGCACAATAAGCTATCTGTAATAGGAGCGACGTAAATTGAACAAATGTGATAGAATTTCGCTGAATTCTTATATTAACCAAAATATAAAATGATCTAATCGGGTCTCTGATTGCCCTATCATAGAAGTTTAGTAGTGCATTTTACTCGCCATTTCATGCGCTTTGAGATGCCGCTTAGTGCAATACGCTATCTGAAATAGGAGCGACGTAAATTTAACAAATGTGATAGAATTTCGCTGAATTCTTATATTAACCAAGGTATAAAATGATCTAGTCTGGTCTCTGATTGCCCTATCATAGAAGGTTAATAGTGCATTTTACTCGCCATTCCACACGCTTTAAGATGCCGCCTAGCCCAGTACGCTGTCTGAAATAGGAGCGACGTAAATTGAACAAATGTGATAGAATCTCGCTGAATACTTATATTAACCTTAATGTAAAATGATCTAATCGGGTCTCTGTTCGCCCTACCCTAGAAGTTTAATAGTGCATTTTACTCGCCATTTCATGCGCTTTGAGATGCCGCTAAGCACAATAAGCTATCTGGAATAGCAGCGACGTAAATTGAACAAATGTGAAAGAATTACGCCGCATTCTTATATTAACCGTAATATAAAATGATCTAATCGGGTCTCTGTTTGCCTTATCCTAGAAGTTTAATAGTGCATTTTACTCGCCATTCCACGCGCTTTAAGATGCCGCCTAGCCCAGTGCGCTACCTGAAATAGGAGCGACGTAAGTTGAACAAATGTGATAGAATTTCGCTGAACTCTTTTATTAACCATAATGTAAAATGATCTAATCGGATCTCTGTTCGCCCTAGCCTAGAACTTTAATAGTGCATTTTATTCGCCATTTCATGCGCTTTGAGATGCCGCTTAGCCCAATACGCTATCTGAAATAGGAGCGACGTAAATTGAACAAATGTGATAGAATTTCACTGAAATCTTATATTAAACAAAATATACAATGATCTAATCGGGTCACTGATTGCCCTACCCTAGAAGTTTAATAGTGCATTTTGCTCGCCATTTCATGTGCTTTGAGATGCCGCTTAGCCCAATACGCTATCTGAAATATGAGCGACGTAAATTGAACAAATGTGATAGAATTTCGCTGAATTCTTATATTAACCAAAATATAAAATGATCTAATCGGGTCTCTGTTTGCTTTATCCTAGAAGTTTAGTATTGCATTTTACTCGCCATTTCATGCGGTTTGAGATGCCGCTTAGCCCAATGCGCTATCTGAAATAGGAGCGACGTAAATTGAACAAATGTGATAGAATTTCGCCGAATTATGAAATTAACCATAATATAAAATGATCTAATCGGGTCTCTGTTTGCCCTACCCTAGAAGTTTAATAGTGCATTTTACTCGCCATTTCATGCGCTTTGAGATGCCGCTTCGCCCAATACGCTATCTGAAATAGGAGCGACGCAAATTAAACAAATGTGATAGAATTTCCCTGAAACCTTATATTAAAGAAAATATAAAATGATCTAATCGGGTCTCTGATTGCCCTATCATAGAAGTTTAGCAGTGCATTTTACTCGCCATTCCACGCGCTTTAAGATGCCGCCTAGCCCAGTACGCTATCTAAATTAGGAGCGACGTAAGTTGAACAAATGAGATAGAATTTCGCTCAATTCTTAAATTAACCATAATATAAAATGATCTAATCGGGTCTCTGTTTGTCCTACCCTAGAACTTTAATAGTGCATTTTATTCGCCATTTCATACGCTTTGAGATGCCGCTTTGCCCAATACGCTATCTGAAATAGGAGCGACGTAAATTAAACAAATGTGATAGAATTTCACTGAATTCTTATATTAACCAAAATATGAAATGATCTAATCGGGTCTCTGTTGGCCCTACCCTAGAAGTTTAATAGTGCATTTTACTCGCCATTTCATGCGCTTTGAGATGCCGCTTAGTGCAATACGCTATCTGAAATATGAGCGACGTAAATTGAACAAATGTGATAGAATTTCGCTGAATTCTTATATTAACCAAAATATAAAATGATCTAAGTGGGTCTCTGTTTGCCCTACCCTAGAAGTTTAATAGTGCATTTCACTCGTCATTTCATGCGCTTTGAGATGCCGCTAAGCACAATAAGCTGTCTGAAATACGAGCGACGTAAATAGAACAATTGTGATTGAATTTCGCTGAATTCTTATATTAACCAAAATATAAAATGATCTAATCGGGTCTCTGATTGACCTATCATAGAAGTTTAGCAGTGCATTTTACTCGCCATTCCACGCGCTTTAAGATGCCGCCTAGCCCAGTACGCTATCTAAATTAGGAGCGACGTAAGTTGAACAAATGTGATAGAATTACGCTGAATTCTTATATTAACCGTAATATAAAATGATCTAATCGGGTCTCTGTTTGCCTTATCCTAGAAGTTTAGTATTGCATTTTACTCGCCATTTCATGCGCCTTGAGATGCCGCTTAGCCCAATACGCTATCTGAAATAGGAGCGACGTAAATTGAACAAATGTGATAGAATTTCGCCGAATTCTTAAAGTAACCATAATATAAAATGATCTAATCGGGTCTCTGCTTGCCCTACACTAGAAGTTTAATAGTGCATTTTAGTCGCCATTTCATGCGCTTTGAGATGCCGCTTCGCCCAATACGCTATCTGAAATAGGAGCGACGTAAATTGAACAAATGTGATAGAATTTCCCTGAAATCTTATATTAAACAAAATATAAAATGATCTAATCGGGTCTCTGATTGCCCTATCATAGAAGTTTAGTAGTGCATTTTACTCGTCATTCCACGCGCTTTAAGGTGCCGCTTAGCCCAATACGCTATCTGAAATAGGAGCGACGTAAATTGAACAAATGTGATAGAATTTCGCTGAATTCTTATATTAACCAAAGTATAAAATGATCTACTCGGGTCTCTGTTTGCCCTACCCTAGAAGTTTAATAGTGCATTTCACTCGTCACTTTATGCGCTTTGAGATGCCGCTAAGCCCAATACGCAATCGGAAATAGGAGCGACGTAGATTGAACAAATGTGATAGAATTTCGCAGAATTCTTATATTAACCGTAATATAAAATGATCTAATCGGGTATCTGTTTGCCTTATCCTAGAAGTTTAATAGTGCATTATACTCGCCATTTCATGCGCTTCGAGATGCCGCTTAGCTCAATACGCTATCTGAAATAGGAGCGACGAAAGTTGAACAAATGTGATAGAATTTCGCTGAATTCTTATATTAACCAAAATATAAAATGATCTAATCGGGTCTCTGTTCGCCCTACCATAGAAGTCTAATGGTGCATTTCACTCGCCATTCCATGCGCTTTGCGATGCCGCTTAACCCAATACGCTATCTGAAATAGGAGCGACGTAAGTTGAACAAATGTGATAGAATTTCGCTCAATCCTTAAATTAACCATAATATAAAATGATCTAATCGGGTCTCTGTTTGCCCTACCCTAGAACTTTAATAGGGCATTTTTCTCGTCATTTCATGCGCTTTGAGATGCCGCTTAGCCTAATACGCTATCTGAAATTGGAGCGATATAAGTTGAACAAATGTGATAGAATTTCGCTGAATTCTTTTATTAACCATAATGTAAAATGATCTAATCGGATCTCTGTTCGCCCGAGCCTAGAACTTTAATAGTGCATTTTATTCGCCATTTCAAACGCTTTGAGATGCCGCTTTGACCAATACGCTATCTGAAATAGGAGCGACGTAAGTTGAACAAATGTGATAGAATTTCGCTGAATTCTTAAATTAACCATAACATAAAATGATCTAATCGGGTCTCTGTTTGCCCTACCCTAGAAGTTTAATAGTGCATTTTGCTCGCCATTTCATGCGCTTTGAGATGCCGCTGAGCCCAATACGCTATTTGAAATAGGAGCGACGTAAATTGAACAAATGTGATAGAATTTCACTGAATTCTTATATTAAACAAAATATAAAATGATCTAATCGGGTCTCTGATTGCCCTATCATAGAAGTTTAACAGTGCATTTCACTCGTCATTCCACGCGCTTTAAGATGCCGCCTAGCCCAGTACGCTGTCTGACATAGAAGCGACGTAAATTGAACAAGTGTGATAGAATCTCGCTGAATACTTATATTAACCTTAATGTAAAATGATCTAATCGGGTCTCTGTTCGCCCTACCCTAGAAGTTTAATAGTGCATTTTGTTCGCCATTTCATGCGCTTTGAGATGCCGCTTAGCCCAATACGCTATCTGAAATAGGAGCGACGTAAATTGAACAAATGTGATAGAATTTCCCTGAAATCTTATATTAAACAAAATATAAAATGATCTAATCGCGTCTCTGATTGCTCTATCATAGAAGTTTAGTAGTGCATTTTACTCGCCCTTCCACGCGCTTTAAGGTGCCGCCTAGCCCAGTACGCTATCTGAAATAGGAGCGACGTAAGTTGAACAAATGTGATAGAATTTTGCTGAATTCTTAAATTAACCATAATATAAAATGATCTACTCGGGTCTCTGTTTGCCCTACCCTAGAAGTTTAATAGTGCATTTCACTCGTCACTTTATGCGCTTTGAGATGCCGCTAAGCCCAATACGCTATCGGAAATAGGAGCGACGTAGATTGAACAAATGTGATAGAATTTCGCAGAATTCTTATGTTAACCAAAATATAAAATGATCTAATCTGGTCTCTGTTCGGCATAGCCTAGAAGTTTAATAGTGCATTTTGTTCGCCATTTCATGCGCTTTGTGATGCCGCTTAGCCCAACACGCTAACTGAAATAGGAGCGACGTAAATTGAACAAATGTGATAGAATTTCCCTGAAATCTTATATTAATCAAAATATAAAATGATCTAATCGGGTCTCTGATTGCCCTATAATAGAAGATTAGTAGTGCATTTTACTCGCCATTCCACGCGCTTTAAGATGCCGCCTAGCCCAGTACGCTATCTGAAATAGGAGCGACGTAACTTGAACAAATGTGATAGAATTACGCTGCATTCTTATATTAACCGTAATATAAAATGATCTAATCGGGTATCTGTTTGCCTTATCCTAGAAGTTTAATAGTGCATTATACTCGCCATTTCATGCGCTTCGAGATGCCGCTTAGCTCAATACGCTATCTGAAATAGGAGCGACGAAAGTTGAACAAATGTGATAGAATTTCGCTGAATTCTTATATTAACCAAAATATAAAATGATCTAATCGGGTCTCTGTTCGCCCTACCATAGAAGTCTAATGGTGCATTTCACTCGCCATTTCATGCGCTTTGCGATGCCGCTTAACCCAATACGCTATCTGAAATAGGAGCGACGTAAGTTGAACAAATGTGATAGAATTTCGCTCAATCCTTAAATTAACCATAATATAAAATGATCTAATCGGGTCTCTGTTTGCCCTACCCTAGAACTTTAATAGTGCATTTTACTCGCCATTTCATGCGCTTTGAGATGCCGCTTAGCCTAATACGCTATCTGAAATTGGAGCGATATAAGTTGAACAAATGTGATAGAATTTCGCTGAATTCTTTTATTAACCATAATGTAAAATGATCTAATCGGATCTCTGTTCGCCCGAGCCTAGAACTTTAATAGTGCATTTTATTCGCCATTTCAAACGCTTTGAGATGCCGCTTTGCCCAATACGCTATCTGAAATAGGAGCGACGTAAGTTGAACAAATGTGATAGAATTTCGCTGAATTCTTAAATTAACCATAACATAAAATGATCTAATCGGGTCTCTGTTTGCCCTACCCTAGAAGTTTAATAGTGCATTTTGCTCGCCATTTCATGCGCTTTGAGATGCCGCTGAGCCCAATACGCTATTTGAAATAGGAGCGACGTAAATTGAACAAATGTGATAGAATTTCACTGAATTCTTATATTAAACAAAATATAAAATGATCTAATCGGGTCTCTGATTGCCCTATCATAGAAGTTTAACAGTGCATTTCACTCGTCATTTCATGCGCTTTGACGTGCCGCTTAGCCCAATAAGCTATCTGAAATAGGAGCGACGTAAATTGAACAAATGTGATAGAATTTCCCTGAAATCTTATATTAAACAAAATATAAAATGAGCTAATCGGGTCTCTGATTGCCCTATCATAGAAGTTTAATAGTGCATTTTACTCGCCATTCCACGAGCTTTAAGATGCCGCCTAGTACAGTACGCTATCTGAAATAGGAGCGACGTAAGTTGAACAAATGTGATAGAATTTTGCTGAATTCTTAAATTAACCAAAATATAAAATGATCTAATCGGGTCTCTGTTTGCCCTACCCAAGAAGTTTAATAGGGCATTTCACTCGACACTTCATGCGCTTTGAGATGCCGCTAAGCCCAATAAGCTATCTGAAATAGGAGCAACGTAAATTGAACAAATGTGATAGAATTTCGCTGAATTCTTACATTAACCATAATGTAAAATGATATAATCGGGTCTCTGTTTGCCCTACCCTAGAAGTTTAATAGTGCATTTCACTCCTCACTTCATGCGCTTTGAGATGCCGCTAAGCACAATAAGCTATCTGTAATAGGAGCGACGTAAATTGAACAAATGTGATAGAATTTCGCTGAATACTTATATTAACCAAAATATAAAATGATCTAATCGGGTCTCTGATTGCCCTATCATAGAAGTTTAGTAGTGCATTTTACTCGCCATTTCATGCGCTTTGAGATGCCGCTTAGTGCAATACGCTATCTGAAATATGAGCGACGTAAATTGCACAAATGTGATAGAATTTCGCTGAATTCTTATATTAACCAAAATATAAAATGATCTAAGCGGGTCTCTGTTTGCCCTACCCTAGAAGTTTAATAGTGCATTTCACTCGTCATTTCATGCGCTTTGAGATGCCGCTAAGCCCAATAAGCTGTCTGAAATAGGAGCGACGTAAATTGAACAAATGTGATAGAATTTCGCTGAATTCTTATATTAAACAAAATATAAAATGATCTAATCGGGTCTCTGTTTGCCCTACCCTAGAAGTTTAGTCGTGCATTTTACACGCCATTTCATGCGCTTTGAGATGCCGCTTAGCCCAATAGGCTATCTGAAATAGGAGCGACGTAAATTTAACAAATGTGATAGAATTTCGCTGAATTCTTATATTAACCAAGGTATAAAATGATCTAGTCTGGTCTCTGATTGCCCTATCATAGAAGGTTAATAGTGCATTTTACTCGCCATTCCACACGCTTTAAGATGCCGCCTAGCCCAGTACGCTGTCTGAAATAGGAGCGACGTAAATTGAACAAATGTGATAGAATCTCGCTGAATACTTATATTAACCTTAATGTAAAATGATCTAATCGGGTCTCTGTTCGCCCTACCCTAGAAGTTTAATAGTGCATTTTACTCGCCATTTCATGCGCTTTGAGATGCCGCTAAGCACAATAAGCTATCTGGAATAGCAGCGACGTAAATTGAACAAATGTGAAAGAATTACGCCGCATTCTTATATTAACCGTAATATAAAATGATCTAATCGGGTCTCTGTTTGCCTTATCCTAGAAGTTTAATAGTGCATTTTACTCGCCATTCCACGCGCTTTAAGATGCCGCCTAGCCCAGTGCGCTACCTGAAATAGGAGCGACGTAAGTTGAACAAATGTGATAGAATTTCGCTGAACTCTTTTATTAACCATAATGTAAAATGATCTAATCGGATCTCTGTTCGCCCTAGCCTAGAACTTTAATAGTGCATTTTATTCGCCATTTCATGCGCTTTGAGATGCCGCTTAGCCCAATACGCTATCTGAAATAGGAGCGACGTAAATTGAACAAATGTGATAGAATTTCCCTGAAATCGTATATTAAACAAAATATACAATGATCTAATCGGGTCACTGATTGCCCTACCCTAGAAGTTTAATAGTGCATTTTGCTCGCCATTTAATGTGCTTTGAGATGCCGCTTAGCCCAATACGCTATCTGAAATATGAGCGACGTAAATTGAACAAATGTGATAGAATTTCGCTGAATTCTTATATTAACCAAAATATAAAATGATCTAATCGGGTCTCTGTTTGCTTTATCCTAGAAGTTTAGTATTGCATTTTACTCGCCATTTCATGCGGTTTGAGATGCCGCTTAGCCCAATGCGCTATCTGAAATAGGAGCGACGTAAATTGAACAAATGTGATAGAATTTCGCCGAATTATGAAATTAACCATAATATAAAATGATCTAATCGGGTCTCTGCTTGCCCTACCCTAGAAGTTTAATAGTGCATTTTAGTCGCCATTTCATGCGCTTTGAGATGCCGCTTCGCCCAATACGCTATCTGAAATAGGAGCGACGCAAATTAAACAAATGTGATAGAATTTCCCTGAAACCTTATATTAAAGAAAATATAAAATGATCTAATCGGGTCTCTGATTGCCCTATCATAGAAGTTTAGCAGTGCATTTTACTCGCCATTCCACGCGCTTTAAGATGCCGCCTAGCCCAGTACGCTATCTAAATTAGGAGCGACGTAAGTTGAACAAATGAGATAGAATTTCGCTCAATTCTTAAATTAACCATAATATAAAATGATCTAATCGGGTCTCTGTTTGTCCTACCCTAGAACTTTAATAGTGCATTTTATTCGCCATTTCATACGCTTTGAGATGCCGCTTTGCCCAATACGCTATCTGAAATAGGAGCGACGTAAATTAAACAAATGTGATAGAATTTCACTGAATTCTTATATTAACCAAAATATGAAATGATCTAATCGGGTCTCTGTTGGCCCTACCCTAGAAGTTTAATAGTGCATTTTACTCGCCATTTCATGCGCTTTGAGATGCCGCTTAGTGCAATACGCTATCTGAAATATGAGCGACGTAAATTGAACAAATGTGATAGAATTTCGCTGAATTCTTATATTAACCAAAATATAAAATGATCTAAGTGGGTCTCTGTTTGCCCTACCCTAGAAGTTTAATAGTGCATTTCACTCGTCATTTCATGCGCTTTGAGATGCCGCTAAGCACAATAAGCTGTCTGAAATACGAGCGACGTAAATAGAACAATTGTGATAGAATTTCGCTGAATTCTTATATTAACCAAAATATAAAATGATCTAATCGGGTCTCTGATTGACCTATCATAGAAGTTTAGCAGTGCATTTTACTCGCCATTCCACGCGCTTTAAGATGCCGCCTAGCCCAGTACGCTATCTAAATTAGGAGCGACGTAAGTTGAACAAATGTGATAGAATTACGCTGAATTCTTATATTAACCGTAATATAAAATGATCTAATCGGGTCTCTGTTTGCCTTATCCTAGAAGTTTAGTATTGCATTTTACTCGCCATTTCATGCGCCTTGAGATGCCGCTTAGCCTAATACGCTATCTGAAATTGGAGCGATATAAGTTGAACAAATGTGATAGAATTTCGCTGAATTCTTTTATTAACCATAATGTAAAATGATCTAATCGGATCTCTGTTCGCCCGAGCCTAGAACTTTAATAGTGCATTTTGTTCGCCATTTCAAACGCTTTGAGATGCCGCTTTGCCCAATACGCTATCTGAAATAGGAGCGACGTAAGTTGAACAAATGTGATAGAATTTCGCTGAATTCTTAAATTAACCATAACATAAAATGATCTAATCGGGTCTCTGTTTGCCCTACCCTAGAAGTTTAATAGTGCATTTTGCTCGCCATTTCATGCGCTTTGAGATGCCGCTGAGCCCAATACGCTATTTGAAATAGGAGCGACGTAAATTGAACAAATGTGATAGAATTTCACTGAATTCTTATATTAAACAAAATATAAAATGATCTAATCGGGTCTCTGATTGCCCTATCATAGAAGTTTAACAGTGCATTTCACTCGTCATTTCATGCGCTTTGACGTGCCGCTTAGCCCAATAAGCTATCTGAAATAGGAGCGACGTAAATTGAACAAATGTGATAGAATTTCCCTGAAATCTTATATTAAACAAAATATAAAATGAGCTAATCGGGTCTCTGATTGCCCTATCATAGAAGTTTAGTAGTGCATTTTACTCGCCATTCCACGAGCTTTAAGATGCCGCCTAGTACAGTACGCTATCTGAAATAGGAGCGACGTAAGTTGAACAAATGTGATAGAATTTTGCTGAATTCTTAAATTAACCAAAATATAAAATGATCTAATCGGGTCTCCGTTTGCCCTACCCAAGAAGTTTAATAGGGCATTTCACTCGACACTTCATGCGCTTTGAGATGCCGCTAAGCCCAATAAGCTATCTGAAATAGGAGCAACGTAAATTGAACAAATGTGATAGAATTTCGCTGAATTCTTACATTAACCATAATGTAAAATGATATAATCGGGTCTCTGTTTGCCCTACCCTAGAAGTTTAATAGTGCATTTCACTCCTCACTTCATGCGCTTTGAGATGCCGCTAAGCACAATAAGCTATCTGTAATAGGAGCGACGTAAATTGAACAAATGTGATAGAATTTCGCTGAATTCTTATATTAACCAAAATATAAAATGATCTAATCGGGTCTCTGATTGCCCTATCATAGAAGTTTAGCAGTGCATTTTACTCGCCATTTCATGCGCTTTGAGATGCCGCTTAGTGCAATACGCTATCTGAAATATGAGCGACGTAAATTGAACAAATGTGATAGAATTTCGCTGAATTCTTATATTAACCAAAATATAAAATGATCTAAGCGGGTCTCTGTTTGCCCTACCCTAGAAGTTTAATAGTGCATTTCACTCGTCATTTCATGCGCTTTGAGATGCCGCTAAGCCCAATAAGCTGTCTGAAATAGGAGCGACGTAAATTGAACAAATGTGATAGAATTTCGCTGAATTCTTATATTAAACAAAATATAAAATGATCTAATCGGGTCTCTGTTTGCCCTACCCTAGAAGTTTAGTCGTGCATTTTACACGCCATTTCATGCGCTTTGAGATGCCGCTTAGCCCAATAGGCTATCTGAAATAGGAGCGACGTAAATTTAACAAATGTGATAGAATTTCGCTGAATTCTTATATTAACCAAGGTATAAAATGATCTAGTCTGGTCTCTGATTGCCCTATCATAGAAGGTTAATAGTGCATTTTACTCGCCATTCCACACGCTTTAAGATGCCGCCTAGCCCAGTACGCTGTCTGAAATAGGAGCGACGTAAATTGAACAAATGTGACAGAATCTCGCTGAATACTTATATTAACCTTAATGTAAAATGATCTAATCGGGTCTCTGTTCGCCCTACCCTAGAAGTTTAATAGTGCATTTTACTCGCCATTTCATGCGCTTTGAGATGCCGCTAAGCACAATAAGCTATCTGGAATAGCAGCGACGTAAATTGAACAAATGTGAAAGAATTACGCCGCATTCTTATATTAACCGTAATATAAAATGATCTAATCGGGTCTCTGTTTGCCTTATCCTAGAAGTTTAATAGTGCATTTTACTCGCCATTCCACGCGCTTTAAGATGCCGCCTAGCCCAGTGCGCTACCTGAAATAGGAGCGACGTAAGTTGAACAAATGTGATAGAATTTCGCTGAACTCTTTTATTAACCATAATGTAAAATGATCTAATCGGATCTCTGTTCGCCCTAGCCTAGAACTTTAATAGTGCATTTTATTCGCCATTTCATGCGCCTTGAGATGCCGCTTAGCCCAATACGCTATCTGAAATAGGAGCGACGTAAATTGAACAAATGTGATAGAATTTCCCTGAAATCGTATATTAAACAAAATATACAATGATCTAATCGGGTCACTGATTGCCCTACCCTAGAAGTTTAATAGTGCATTTTGCTCGCCATTTCATGTGCTTTGAGATGCCGCTTCGCCCAATACGCTATCTGAAATAGGAGCGACGCAAATTAAACAAATGTGATAGAATTTCCCTGAAACCTTATATTAAAGAAAATATAAAATGATCTAATCGGGTCTCTGATTGCCCTATCATAGAAGTTTAGCAGTGCATTTTACTCGCCATTCCACGCGCTTTAAGATGCCGCCTAGCCCAGTACGCTATCTAAATTAGGAGCGACGTAAGTTGAACAAATGAGATAGAATTTCGCTCAATTCTTAAATTAACCATAATATAAAATGATCTAATCGGGTCTCTGTTTGTCCTACCCTAGAACTTTAATAGTGCATTTTATTCGCCATTTCATACGCTTTGAGATGCCGCTTTGCCCAATACGCTATCTGAAATAGGAGCGACGTAAATTAAACAAATGTGATAGAATTTCACTGAATTCTTATATTAACCAAAATATGAAATGATCTAATCGGGTCTCTGTTGGCCCTACCCTAGAAGTTTAATAGTGCATTTTACTCGCCATTTCATGCGCTTTGAGATGCCGCTTAGTGCAATACGCTATCTGAAATAGGAGCGACGTAAATTGAACAAATGTGATAGAATTTCGCTGAATTCTTATATTAACCAAAATATAAAATGATCTAAGTGGGTCTCTGTTTGCCCTACCCTAGAAGTTTAATAGTGCATTTCACTCGTCATTTCATGCGCTTTGAGATGCCGCTAAGCACAATAAGCTGTCTGAAATACGAGCGACGTAAATAGAACAATTGTGATAGAATTTCGCTGAATTCTTATATTAACCAAAATATAAAATGATCTAATCGGGTCTCTGATTGACCTATCATAGAAGTTTAGCAGTGCATTTTACTCGCCATTCCACGCGCTTTAAGATGCCGCCTAGCCCAGTACGCTATCTAAATTAGGAGCGACGTAAGTTGAACAAATGTGATAGAATTACGCTGAATTCTTATATTAACCGTAATATAAAATGATCTAATCGGGTCTCTGTTTGCCTTATCCTAGAAGTTTAGTATTGCATTTTACTCGCCATTTCATGCGCCTTGAGATGCCGCTTAGCCCAATACGCTATCTGAAATAGGAGCGACGTAAATTGAACAAATGTGATAGAATTTCGCCGAATTCTTAAAGTAACCATAATATAAAATGATCTAATCGGGTCTCTGCTTGCCCTACACTAGAAGTTTAATAGTGCATTTTAGTCGCCATTTCATGCGCTTTGAGATGCCGCTTCGCCCAATACGCTATCTGAAATAGGAGCGACGTAAATTGAACAAATGTGATAGAATTTCCCTGAAATCTTATATTAAACAAAATATAAAATGATCTAATCGGGTCTCTGATTGCCCTATCATAGAAGTTTAGTAGTGCATTTTACTCGTCATTCCACGCGCTTTAAGGTGCCGCTTAGCCCAATACGCTATCTGAAATAGGAGCGACGTAAATTGAACAAATGTGATAGAATTTCGCTGAATTCTTATATTAACCAAAATATAAAATGATCTACTCGGGTCTCTGTTTGCCCTACCCTAGAAGTTTAATAGTGCATTTCACTCGTCACTTTATGCGCTTTGAGATGCCGCTAAGCCCAATACGCAATCGGAAATAGGAGCGACGTAGATTGAACAAATGTGATAGAATTTCGCAGAATTCTTATGTTAACCAAAATATAAAATGATCTAATCTGGTCTCTGTTCGGCATAGCCTAGAAGTTTAATAGTGCATTTTGTTCGCCATTTCATGCGCTTTGTGATGCCGCTTAGCCCAACACGCTAACTGAAATAGGAGCGACGTAAATTGAACAAATGTGATAGAATTTCCCTGAAATCTTATATTAATCAAAATATAAAATGATCTAATCGGGTCTCTGATTGCTCTATAATAGAAGATTAGTAGTGCATTTTACTCGCCATTCCACGCGCTTTAAGATGCCGCCTAGCCCAGTACGCTATCTGAAATAGGAGCGACGTAACTTGAACAAATGTGATAGAATTACGCTGCATTCTTATATTAACCGTAATATAAAATGATCTAATCGGGTATCTGTTTGCCTTATCCTAGAAGTTTAATAGTGCATTATACTCGCCACTTCATGCGCTTCGAGATGCCGCTTAGCTCAATACGCTATCTGAAATAGGAGCGACGAAAGTTGAACAAATGTGATAGAATTTCGCTGAATTCTTATATTAACCAAAATATAAAATGATCTAATCGGGTCTCTGTTCGCCCTACCATAGAAGTCTAATGGTGCATTTCACTCGCCATTCCATGCGCTTTGCGATGCCGCTTAACCCAATACGCTGTCTGAAATAGGAGCGACGTAAGTTGAACAAATGTGATAGAATTTCGCTCAATCCTTAAATTAACCATAATATAAAATGATCTAATCGGGTCTCTGTTTGCCCTACCCTAGAACTTTAATAGTGCATTTTACTCGTCATTTCATGCGCTTTGAGATGCCGCTTAGCCTAATACGCTATCTGAAATTGGAGCGATATAAGTTGAACAAATGTGATAGAATTTCGCTGAATTCTTTTATTAACCATAATGTAAAATGATCTAATCGGATCTCTGTTCGCCCGAGCCTAGAACTTTAATAGTGCATTTTATTCGCCATTTCAAACGCTTTGAGATGCCGCTTTGCCCAATACGCTATCTGAAATAGGAGCGACGTAAGTTGAACAAATGTGATAGAATTTCGCTGAATTCTTAAATTAACCATAACATAAAATGATCTAATCGGGTCTCTGTTTGCCCTACCCTAGAAGTTTAATAGTGCATTTTGCTCGCCATTTCATGCGCTTTGAGATGCCGCTGAGCCCAATACGCTATTTGAAATAGGAGCGACGTAAATTGAACAAATGTGATAGAATTTCACTGAATTCTTATATTAAACAAAATATAAAATGATCTAATCGGGTCTCTGATTGCCCTATCATAGAAGTTTAACAGTGCATTTCACTCCTCATTTCATGCGCTTTGACGTGCCGCTTAGCCCAATAAGCTATCTGAAATAGGAGCGACGTAAATTGAACAAATGTGATAGAATTTCCCTGAAATCTTATATTAAACAAAATATAAAATGAGCTAATCGGGTCTCTGATTGCCCTATCATAGAAGTTTAGTAGTGCATTTTACTCGCCATTCCACGAGCTTTAAGATGCCGCCTAGTACAGTACGCTATCTGAAATAGGAGCGACGTAAGTTGAACAAATGTGATAGAATTTTGCTGAATTCTTAAATGAACCAAAATATAAAATGATCTAATCGGGTCTCTGTTTGCCCTACCCAAGAAGTTTAATAGGGCATTTCACTCGACACTTCATGCGCTTTGAGATGCCGCTAAGCCCAATAAGCTATCTGAAATAGGAGCAACGTAAATTGAACAAATGTGATAGAATTTCGCTGAATTCTTACATTAACCATAATGTAAAATGATATAATCGGGTCTCTGTTTGCCCTACCCTAGAAGTTTAATAGTGCATTTCACTCCTCACTTCATGCGCTTTGAGATGCCGCTAAGCACAATAAGCTATCTGTAATACAAGCGACGTAAATAGAACAATTGTGATAGAATTTCGCTGAATTCTTATATTAACCAAAATATAAAATGATCTAATCGGGTCTCTGATTGTCCTATCATAGAAGTTTAGCAGTGCATTTTACTCGCCATTCCACGCGATTTAAGATGCCGCCTAGCCCAGTACGCTATCTAAATTAGGAGCGACGTAAGTTGAACAAATGTGATAGAATTACGCTGAATTCTTATATTAACCGTAATATAAAATGATCTAATCGGGTCTCTGTTTGCCTTATCCTAGAAGTTTAGTATTGCATTTTACTCGCCATTTCATGCGCCTTGAGATGCCGCTTAGCCCAATACGCTATCTGAAATAGGAGCGACGTAAATTGAACAAATGTGATAGAATTTCGCCGAATTCTTAAATTAACCATAATATAAAATGATCTAATCGGGTCTCTGCTTGCCCTACACTAGAAGTTTAATAGTGCATTTTAGTCGCCATTTCATGCGCTTTGAGATGCCGCTTCGCCCAATACGCTATCTCAAATAGGAGCGACGTAAATTAAACAAATGTGATAGAATTTCCCTCAAATCTTATATTAAACAAAATATAAAATGATCTAATCGGGCCTCTGATTGCCCTATCATAGAAGTTTAGCAGTGCATTTTACTCGCCATTCCACGCGCTTTAAGATGCCGCCTAGCCCAGTACGCTATCTAAATTAGGAGCGACGTAAGTTGAACAAATGAGATAGAATTTCGCTCAATTCTTAAATTAACCATAATATAAAATGATCTAATCGGGTCTCTGTTTGCCCTACCCTAGAACTTTAATAGTGCATTTCATTCGCCATTTCATACGCTTTGAGATGCCGCTTTGCCCAATACGCTATCTGAAATAGGAGCGACGTAAATTAAACAAATGTGATAGAATTTCACTGAATTCTTATATTAACCAAAATATGAAATGATCTAATCGGGTCTCTGATTGCCCTAGCATAGAAGTTTAGTAGTGCATTTCACTCGTCATTTCATGTGCTTTAAGATGCCGCCTAGCCCAGTACGCTATCTGAAATAGGAGCGACGTAAGATGAACAAATGTGATAGAATTACGCTGAATTCTTATATTAATCGTAATATAAAATGATCTAATCGGGTCTCTGTTTGCCCTAGCCTAGAAGTTTAATAGTGCATTTTAGTCGCCATTTCATACGCTTTTAGATGCCGCTTACCCTAGGACGCTATCTGAAATAGGAACGACGTAAATTGAACAAATGCGAGAGAATTTAGCTGAATTCTTAAATTAACCATAATATAAAATGATCTAATCGGGTCCCTGTTTGCCCTACCCTAGAAGTTTGATAGTGCATTTCACTCGTCATTTCATGCGCTTTGAGATGCCGCTTAGCCCAATACGCTATCTGAAATAGGAGCGACGTAAATTGAACAAATGTGATAGAATTTCGCTGAATTCTTATATTAACCAAAGTATAAAATGATCTAATCTGGTCTCTGATTGCCCTATCATAGAAGGTTAATAGTGCATTTTACTCGCCATTCCACGCGCTTTAAGATGCCGCCTAGCCCAGTACGCTGTCTGAAATAGAAGCGACGTAAATTGAACAAGTGTGATAGAATCTCGCTGAATACTTATATTAACCTTAATGTAAAATGATCTAATCGGGTCTCTGTTCGCCCTACAATAGAAGTTTAATAGTGCATTTCACTCGCCATTTCTTGCGCTTTGAGATGACGCTTAACCCAATACGCTATCTGAAATAGGAGCGACGTAAGTTGAACAAATGTGACAGAATTACGCTGCATTCTTATATTCACCTTAATGTAAAATGATCTCTTCGGGTCTCTGTTCGCCCTACCCTAGAAGTATAATAGTGCATTTCACACGTCATTTCATGCGCTTTGAGATGCCGCCTAGCCCAATACGCTATCTGAAATAGGAGCGACGTAAATTGAACAAATGTGATAGAATTTCGCTGAATTCTTATATTAACCAAAGTATAAAATGATCTAGTCTGTTCTCTGATTGCCCTATCATAGAAGGTTAATAGTGCATTTTACTCGCCATTCCACACGCTTTGAGATGCCGCTTAGCCCAAGACGCTATCTGAAATAGGAGCGACGTAAATTGAACAAATGTGATAGAATTTCGCTGAATTCTTAAATTAACCATAATATCAAAGGATCTAATCGGGTCTCTGTTCGCCCTACCCTAGGAGTTTAATAGTGCATTTCACTCGTCATTTCATGCGCTTTCAGATGCCTCTTAGCCCAATACGCTATCTGAAATAGGAGCGACGTAAATTGAACAAATGTGATAGAATTTCCCTGAAATCTTATATTAAAAAAATATAAAATGATCTAATCGGGTCTCTGATTGCTCTATAATAGAAGATTAGTAGTGCATTTTACTCGCCATTCCACGCGCTTTAAGATGCCGCCTAGCCCAGTACGCTATCTGAAATAGGAGCGACGTAACTTGAACAAATGTGATAGAATTACGCTGCATTCTTAAATTAACCATAATATAAAATGATCTAATCGGGTCTCTGTTTGCCCTACCCTAGAACTTTAATAGTGCATTTTACTCGTCATTTCATGCGCTTTGAGATGCCGCATAGCCTAATACGCTATCTGAAATTGGAGCGATATAAGTTGAACAAATGTGATAGAATTTCGCTGAATTCTTTTATTAACCATACTGTAAAATGATCTAATCGGATCTCTGTTCGCCCGAGCCTAGAACTTTAATAGTGCATTTTATTCGCCATTTCAAACGCTTTGAGATGCCGCTTTGCCCAATACGCTATCTGAAATAGGAGCGACGTAAGTTGAACAAATGTGATACAATTTCGCTGAATTCTTAAATTAACCATAACATAAAATGATCTAATCGGGTCTCTGTTTGCCCTACCCTAGAAGTTTAATAGTGCATTTTGCTCGCAATTTCATGCGCTTTGAGATGCCGCTGAGCCCAATACGCTATTTGAAATAGGAGCGACGTAAATTGAACAAATGTGATAGAATTTCACTGAATTCTTATATTAACCAAAATATAAAATGATCTAATCGGGTCTCTGATTGCCCTAGGATAGAAGTTAAATAGTGCATTTTACTCGCCATTCCGAACGCTTTAAGGTGCCGCATAGCCCAGTTCGCTATCTGCAATAGGAGCGACGTAAGTTGAACAAATGTGATAGAATTTCGCTGAATTCTTAAATTAACCATAACATAAAATGATCTAATCGGGTCTCTGTTTGCCCTACCCTAGAAGTTTAATAGTGCATTTTGCTCGTCATTTCATGCGCTTTGAGATGCCGCTGAGCCCAATAAGCTATTTGTAATAGGAGCAACGTAAATTGAACAAATGTGATAGAATTTCGCTGAATTCTTACATTAACCATAATGTAAAATGATATAATCGGGTCTCTGTTTGCCCTACCCTAGAAGTTTAATAGTGCATTTCACTCCTCACTTCATGCGCTTTGAGATGCCGGTAAGCACAATAAGCTATCTGTAATAGGAGCGACGTAAATTGAACAAATGTTATAGAATTTCGCTGAATTCTTATATTAACCAAAATATAAAATGATCTAATCGGGTCTCTGATTGCCCTATCATAGAAGTTTAGTAGTGCATTTTACTCGCCATTTCATGCGCTTTGAGATGCCGCTTAGTGCAATACGCTATCTGAAATATGAGCGACGTAAATTGAACAAATGTGATAGAATTTCGCTGAATTCTTATATTAACCAAAATATAAAATGATCTAAGCGGGTCTCTGTTTGCCCTACCCTAGAAGTTTAATAGTGCATTTCACTCGTCATTTCATGCGCTTTGAGATGCCGCTAAGCCCAATAAGCTGTCTGAAATAGGAGCGACGTAAATTGAACAAATGTGATAGAATTTCGCTGAATTCTTATATTAAACAAAATATAAAATGATCTAATCGGGTCTCTTTTTGCCCTACCCTAGAAGTTTAATCGTGCATTTTACACGCCATTTCATGCGCTTTGGGATGCCGCTTAGCCCAATAGGCTATCTGAAATAGGAGCGACGTAAATTTAACAAATGTGATAGAATTTCGCTGAATTCTTATATTAACCAAGGTATAAAATGATCTAGTCTGGTCTCTGATTGCCCTATCATAGAAGGTTAATAGTGCATTTACTCGCCATTCCACACGCTTTAAGATGCCGCCTAGCCCAGTACGCTATCTAAATTAGGAGCGACGTAAGTTGAACAAATGAGATAGAATTTCGCTCAATTCTTAAATTAACCATAATATAAAATGATCTAATCGGGTCTCTGCTTGCCCTACCCTAGAAGTTTAATAGTGCATTTTAGTCGCCATTTCATGCGCTTTGAGATGCCGCTTCGCCCAATACGCTATCTGAAATAGGAGCGACGTAAATTAAACAAATGTGATAGAATTTCCCTGAAATCTTATATTAAAGAAAATATAAAATGATCTAATCGGGTCTCTGATTGCCCTATCATAGAAGTTTAGCAGTGCATTTTACTCGCCATTCCACGCGCTTTAAGATGCCGCCTAGCCCAGTACGCTATCTAAATTAGGAGCGACGTAAGTTGAACAAATGAGATAGAATTTCGCTCAATTCTTAAATTAACCATAATATAAAATGATCTAATCGGGTCTCTGTTTGCCCTACCCTAGAACTTTAATAGTGCATTTTATTCACCATTTCATACGCTTTGAGATGCCGCTTTGCCCAATACGCTATCTGAAATAGGAGCGACGTAAATTAAACAAATGTGATAGAATTTCACTGAATTCTTATATTAAACAAAATATGAAATGATCTAATCGGGTCTCTGTTGGCCCTACCCTAGAAGTTTAATAGTGCATTTTACTCGCCATTTAATGCGCTTTGAGATGCCGCTTAGTGCAATACGCTATCTGAAATATGAGCGACGTAAATTGAACAAATGTGATAGAATTTCGCTGAATTCTTATATTAACCAAAATATAAAATGATCTAAGCGGGTCTCTGTTTGCCCTACCCTAGAAGTTTAATAGTGCATTTCACTCGTCATTTCATGCGCTTTGAGATGCCGCTAAGCACAATAAGCTGTCTGAAATACGAGCGACGTAAATAGAACAATTGTGAAAGAATTACGCCGCATTCTTATATTAACCGTAATATAAAATGATCTAATCGGGTCTCTGTTTGCCTTATCCTAGAAGTTTAATAGTGCATTTTACTCGCCATTCCACGCGCTTTAAGGTGCCGCCTAGCCCAATACGCTATCTGAAATAGGAGCGACGTAAATTGAACAAATGTGATAGAATTTCCCTGAAATCTTATATTAAACAAAATATACAATGATCTAATCGGGTCACTGATTGCCCTACCCTAGAAGTTTAATAGTGCATTTTGCTCGCCATTTCATGCGCTTTGAGATGCCGCTTAGCCCAATACGCTATCTGAAATATGAGCGACGTAAATTCAACAAATGTGATAGAATTTCGCTGAATTCTTATATTAACCAAAATATAAAATCATCTAATCGGGTCTCTGTTTGCTTTATCCTAGAAGTTTAGTATTGCATTTTACTCGCCATTTCATGCGCCTTGAGATGCCGCTTAGCCCAATACGCTATCTGAAATAGGAGCGACGTAAATTGAACAAATGTGATAGAATTTCGCCGAATTATGAAATTAACCATAATATAAAATGATCTAATCGGGTCTCTGCTTGCCCTACCCTAGAAGTTTAATAGTGCATTTTAGTCGCCATTTCATGCGCTTTGAGATGCCGCTTCGCCCAATACGCTATCTGAAATAGGAGCGACGTAAATTAAACAAATGTGATAGAATTTCCCTGAAATCTTATATTAAAGAAAATATAAAATGATCTAATCGGGTCTCTGATTGCCCTATCATAGAAGTTTAGCAGTGCATTTTACTCGCCATTCCACGCGCTTTAAGATGCCGCCTAGCCCAGTACGCTATCTAAATTAGGAGCGACGTAAGTTGAACAAATGAGATAGAATTTCGCTCAATTCTTAAATTAACCATAATATAAAATGATCTAATCGGGTCTCTGTTTGCCCTACCCTAGAACTTTAATAGTGCATTTCATTCGCCATTTCATACGCTTTGAGATGCCGCTTTGCCCAATACGCTATCTGAAATAGGAGCGACGCAAATTAAACAAATGTGATAGAATTTCACTGAATTCTTATATTAACCAAAATATGAAATGATCTAATCGGGTCTCTGATTGCCCTAGCATAGAAGTTTAGTAGTGCATTTTACTCGCCATTTCATGCGCTTTGAGATGCCGCTTAGTGCAATACGCTATCTGAAATATGAGCGACGTAAATTGAACAAATGTGATAGAATTTCGCTGAATTCTTATATTAACCAAAATATAAAATGATCTAAGCGGGTCTCTGTTTGCCCTACCCTAGAAGTTTAATAGTGCATTTCACTCGTCATTTCATGCGCTTTGAGATGCCGCTAAGTCCAATAAGCTGTCTGCAATGGGAGCGACGTAAATTGAACAAATGTGATAGAATTTCGCTGAATTCTTATATTAAACAAAATATAAAATGATCTAATCGGGTCTCTGTTTGCCCTACCCTAGAAGTTTAATCGTGCATTTTACACGCCATTTCATGCGCTTTGAGATGCCGCTTAGCCCAATAGGCTATCTGAAATAGGAGCGACGTAAATTTAACAAATGTGATAGAATTTCGCTGAATTCTTATATTAACCAAGGTATAAAATGATCTAGTCTGGTCTCTGATTGCCCTATCATAGAAGGTTAATAGTGCATATTACTCGCCATTCCACACGCTTTAAGATGCCGCCTAGCCCAGTACGCTGTCTGAAATAGGAGCGACGTAAATTGAACAAATGTGATAGAATCTCGCTGAATACTTATATTAACCTTAATGTAAAATGATCTAATCGGGTCTCTGTTCGCCCTACCCTAGAAGTTTAATAGTGCATTTTACTCGCCATTTCATGCGCTTTGAGATGCCGCTTATCCCAATACGCTATCTGAAATAGGAGCGACGTAAATTGAACAAATGTGATAGAATTTCCCTGAAATCTTATATTAAACAAAATATACAATGATCTAATCGGGTCACTGATTGCCCTACCTTAGAAGTTTAATAGTGCATTTTGCTCGCCATTTCATGCGCTTTGAGATGCCGCTTAGCCCAATACGCTATCTGAAATATGAGCGACGTAAATTGAACAAATGTGATAGAATTTCGCTGAATTCTTATATTAACCAAAATATAAAATGATCTAATCGGGTCTCTGTTTGCTTTATCCTAGAAGTTTAGTATTGCATTTTACTCGCCATTTCATGCGGTTTGAGATGCCGCTTCGCCCAATACGCTATCTGAAATAGGAGCGACGTAAATTAAACAAATGTGATAGAATTTCCCTGAAATCTTATATTAAAGAAAATATAAAATGATCTAATCGGGTCTCTGATTGCCCTATCATAGAAGTTTAGCAGTGCATTTTATTCGCCATTTCATACGCTTTGAGATGCCGCTTTGCCCAATACGCTATCTGGAATAGGAGCGACGTAAATTAAACAAATGTGATAGAATTTCACTGAATTCTTATATTAACCAAAATATGAAATGATCTAATCGGGTCTCTGTTGGCCCTACCCTAGAAGTTTAATAGTGCATTTTACTCGCCATTTCATGCGCTTTGAGATGCCGCTTAGTGCAATACGCTATCTGAAATATGAGCGACGTAAATTGAACAAATGTGATAGAATTTCGCTGAATTCTTATATTAACCAAAATATAAAATGATCTAAGCGGGTCTCTGTTTGCCCTACCCTAGAAGTTTAATAGTGCATTTCACTCGTCATTTCATGCGCTTTGAGATGCCGCTAAGCACAATAAGCTGTCTGAAATACGAGCGACGTAAATAGAACAATTGTGATAGAATTTCGCTGAATTCTTATATTAACCAAAATATAAAATGATCTAATCGGGTCTCTGATTGCCCTATCATAGAAGTTTAGCAGTGCATTTTACTCGCCATTCCACGCGCTTTAAGATGCCGCCTAGCCCAGTACGCTATCTAAATTAGGAGCGACGTAAGTTGAACAAATGTGATAGAATTACGCTGAATTCTTATATTAACCGTAATATAAAATGATCTAATCGGGTCTCTGTTTGCCTTATCCTAGAAGTTTGATAGTGCATTTTACTGGCCATTTCATGCGCTTTGAGATGCCGCTTAGCCCCATACGCTATCTGAAATAGGAGCGACGTAAATTGAACAAATGTGATAGAATTTCGCTGAATTCTTATATTAAACAAAATATACAATGATCTAATCGGGTCACTGATTGCCCTACCCTAGAAGTTTAATAGTGCATTTTGCTCGCCATTTCATGCGCTTTGAGATGCCGCTTAGCCCAATACGCTATCTGAAATATGAGCGACGTAAATTGAACAAATGTGATAGAATTTCGCTGAATTCTTATATTAACCAAAATATAAAATGATCTAATCGGGTCTCTGTTTGCTTTATCCTAGAAGTTTAGTATTGCATTTTACTCGCCATTTCATGCGGTTTCAGATGCCGCGTAGCCCAGTACGCTATCTGAAATAGGAGCGACGTAAATTAAACAAATGTGATAGAATTTCCCTCAAATCTTATATTAAACAAAATATAAAATGATCTAATCGGGTCTCTGATTGCCCTATCATAGAAGTTTAGCAGTGCATTTTACTCGCCATTCCACGCGCTTTAAGATGCCGCCTAGCCCAGTACGCTATCTAAATTAGGAGCGACGTAAGTTGAACAAATGAGATAGAATTTCGCTCAATTCTTAAATTAACCATAATATAAAATGATCTAATCGGGTCTCTGTTTGCCCTACCCTAGAACTTTAATAGTGCATTTCATTCGCCATTTCATACGCTTTGAGATGCCGCTTTGCCCAATACGCTATCTGAAATAGGAGCGACGTAAATTAAACAAATGTGATAGAATTTCACTGAATTCTTATATTAACCAAAATATGAAATGATCTAATCGGGTCTCTGATTGCCCTAGCATAGAAGTTTAGTAGTGCATTTTACTCGCCATTTCATGCGCTTTGAGATGCCGCTTAGTGCAATACGCTATCTGAAATATGAGCGACGTAAATTGAACAAATGTGATAGAATTTCGCTGAATTCTTATATTAACCAAAATATAAAATGATCTAAGCGGGTCTCTGTTTGCCCTACCCTAGAAGTTTAATAGTGCATTTCACTCGTCATTTCATGCGCTTTAAGATGCCGCTAAGCCCAATAAGCTGTCTGAAATAGGAGCGACGTAAATTGAACAAATGTGATAGAATTTCGCTGAATTCTTATATTAAACAAAATATAAAATGATCTAATCGGGTCTCTGTTTGCCCTACCCTAGAAGTTTAATCGTGCATTTTACACGCCATTTCATGCGCTTTGAGATGCCGCTTAGCCCAATAGGCTATCTGAAATACGAGCGACGTAAATTGAATAAATGTGATAGAATTTCGCTGAATTCTTATATTAACCAAAATATAAAATGATCTAATCGGGTCTCTTATTGCCCTATCCTAGAAGCTTAATAGTGCATTTTAAACGCCTTTCCACGCGCTTTGAGATGCCGCCTAGCCCAGTACGCTATCTGAAATAGGAACGACGTAAATTGAACAAATGTGATAGAATTTCGCTGAATTCTCATATTAACATTAATGTAAAATGATCTAATCGGGTCTCTGTTCGCCCTACCCTAGAAGTTTAGTAGTGCATTTTACTCGCCATTTCATGCGCTCTGAGATGCCGCTTATCCCAATACGCTATCTGAAATAGGAGCGACGTAAATTGAACAAATGTGATAGAATTTCGCTGAATTCTTAAATTAACCATAATATCAAATGATCTAATCGGGTCTCTGTTTGCCCTACCCTAGAAGTTTAATAGTGCATTTCACTCGTCATTTCATGCGCTTTGAGACGCCGCTTCGCCCAATAAGCTATTTGAAATAGGAGCGACGTAAATTGAACAAATGTGATAGAATTTCGCCGAATTATGAAATTAACCATAATATAAAATGATCTAATCGGGTCTCTGCTTGCCCTACCCTAGAAGTTTAATAGTCCATTTTAGTCGCCATTTCATGCGCTTTGAGATGCCGCTTCGCCCAATACGCTATCTGAAATAGGAGCGACGTAAATTAAACAAATGTGATAGAATTTCCCTGAAATCTTATATTAAAGAAAATATAAAATGATCTAATCGTGTCTCTGATTGCCCTATCATAGAAGTTTAGCAGTGCATTTTACTCGCCATTCCACGCGCTTTAAGATGCCGCCTAGCCCAGTACGCTATCTAAATTAGGAGCGACGTAAGTTGAACAAATGAGATAGAATTTCGCTCAATTCTTAAATTAACCATAATATAAAATGATCTAATCGGGTCTCTGTTTGCCCTACCCTAGAACTTTAATAGTGCATTTTATTCGCCATTTCATACGCTTTGAGATGCCGCTTTGCCCAATACGCTATCTGAAATAGGAGCGACGTAAATTAAACAAATGTGATAGAATTTCACTGGATTCTTATATTAACCAAAATATGAAATGATCTAATCGGGTCTCTGTTGGCCCTACCCTAGAAGTTTAATAGTGCATTTTACTCGCCATTTCATGCGCTTTGAGATGCCGCTTAGTGCAATACGCTATCTGAAATATGAGCGACGTAAATTGAACAAATGTGATAGAATTTCGCTGAATTCTCATATTAACCAAAATATAAAATGATCTAAGCGGGTCTCTGTTTGCCCTACCCTAGAAGTTTAATAGTGCATTTCACTCGTCATTTCATGCGCTTTGAGATGCCGCTAAGCACAATAAGCTGTCTGAAATACGAGCGACGTAAATAGAACAATTGTGATAGAATTTCGCTGAATTCTTATATTAACCAAAATATAAAATGATCTAATCGGGTCTCTGATTGCCCTATCATAGAAGTTTAGTAGTGCATTTTACTCGCCATTTCATGCGCTTTGAGATGCCGCTTAGTGCAATACGCTATCTGAAATATGAGCGACGTAAATTGAACAAATGTGATAGAATTTCGCTGAATTCTTATATTAACCAAAATATAAAATGATCTAAGCGGGTCTCTGTTTGCCTTATCCTAGAAGTTTAATAGTGCATTTTACTCGCCATTCCACGCGCTTTAAGATGCCGCCTAGCCCAGTGCGCTACCTGAAATAGGAGCGACGTAAGTTGAACAAATGTGATAGAATTACGCTGAATTCTTATATTAACCGTAATATAAAATGATCTAATCGGGTCTCTGTTTGCCTTACCCTAGAAGTTTGATAGTGCATTTTACTGGCCATTTCATGCGCTTTGAGATGCCGCTTAGCCCAATACGCTATCTGAAATAGGAGCGACGTAAATTAAACAAATGTGATAGAATTTCACTGAATTCTTATATTAACCAAAATATGAAATGATCTAATCGGGTCTCTGATTGCCCTAGCATAGAAGTTTGGTAGTGCATTTTACTCGCCATTTCATGCGCTTTGAGATGCCGCTTAGTGCAATACGCTATCTGAAATATGAGCGACGTAAATTGAACAAATGTGATAGAATTTCGCTGAATTCTTATATTAACCAAAATATAAAATGATCTAAGCGGGTCTCTGTTTGCCCTACCCTAGAAGTTTAATAGTGCATTTCACTCGTCATTTCATGCGCTTTGAGATGCCGCTAAGCCCAATAAGCTGTCTGCAATAGGAGCGACGTAAATTGAACAAATGTGATAGAATTTCGCTGAATTCTTATATTAAACAAAATATAAAATGATCTAATCGGGTCTCTGTTTGCCCTACCCTAGAAGTTTAATCGTGCATTTTACACGCCATTTCATGCGCTTTGAGATGCCGTTTAGCCCAATAGGCTATCTGAAATAGGAGCGACGTAAATTTAACAAATGTGATAGAATTTCGCTTAATTCTTATATTAACCAAGGTATAAAATGATCTAGTCTGGTCTCTGATTGCCCTATCATAGAAGGTTAACAGTGCATTTTACTCGCCATTCCACACGCTTTAAGATGCCGCCTAGCCCAGTACGCTGTCTGAAATAGGAGCGACGTAAATTGAACAAATGTGATAGAATCTCGCTGAATACTTATATTAACCTTAATGTAAAATGATCTAATCGGGTCTCTGTTCGCCCTACCCTAGAAGTTTAATAGTGCATTTTACTCGCCATTTCATGCGCTTTGAGATGCCGCTTATCCCAATACGCTATCTGAAATAGGAGCGACGTAAATTGAACAAATGTGATAGAATTTCGCTGAATTCTTAAATTAACCATAATATCAAATGATCTAATCGGGTCTCTGTTTGCCCTACCCTAGAAGTTTAATAGTGCATTTCACTCGTCATTTCATGCGCTTTGAGACGCCGCTTCGCCCAATAAGCTATTTGAAATAGGAGCGACGTAAATTGAACAAATGTGATAGAATTACGCTGAATTCTTAAAGTAACCTTAATATAAAATGATCTAATCGGGTCTCTGTTTGCCCTACCCTAGAAGTTTAAAAGTGCATTTCACTCGTCATTTCATGCGCTTTGAGATGCCGCTAAGCACAATAAGCTATCTGGAATAGCAGCGACGTAAATTGAACAAATGTGAAAGAATTACGCCGCATTCTTATATTAACCGTAATATAAAATGATCTAATCGGGTCTCTGTTTGCCTTATCCTAGAAGTTTAATAGTGCATTTTACTCGCCATTCCACGCGCTTTAAGATGCCGCCTAGCCCAGTGCGCTACCTGAAATAGGAGCGACGTAAGTTGAACAAATGTGATAGAATTACGCTGAATTCTTATATTAACCGTAATATAAAATGATCTAATCGGGTCTCTGTTTGCCTTACCCTAGAAGTTTGATAGTGCATTTTACTGGCCATTTCATGCGCTTTGAGATGCCGCTTAGCCCAATACGCTATCTGAAATAGGAGCGACGTAAATTGAACAAATGTGATAGAATTTTGCTGAATTCTTAAATTAACCACAATATAAAATGATCTAATCGGGTCTCTGTTTGCCCTACCCTAGTAGTTTAATTGTGCATTTTACTCGCCATTTCATGCGCTTTTCGATGCCGCTTATCCCAATACGCTATCTGAAATAGGAGCGACGTACGTTGAACAAATGTGATAGAATTTCGCTGAATTCTTTTAAGAACCATAATGTAAAATGATCTAATCGGGTCTCTGTTCGCCCTAGCCTAGAAGTTTAATAGCGCATTTTATTCGCCATTTCATGCGCCTTGAGATGCCGCTTAGCCCAATACGCTATCTGAAATAGGAGCGACGTAAATTGAACAAATGTGATAGAATTTCCCTGAAATCTTATATTAAACAAAATATACAATGATCTAATCGGGTCACTGATTGCCCTACCCAAGAAGTTTAATAGTGCATTTTGCTCGCCATTTCATGCGCTTTGAGATGCCGCTTAGCCCAATACGCTATCTGAAATATGAGCGACGTAAATTGAACAAATGTGATAGAATTTCGCTGAATTCTTATATTAACCAAAATATAAAATGATCTAATCGGGTCTCTGTTTGCTTTATCCTAGAAGTTTAGCATTGCATTTTACTCGCCATTTCATGCGGTTTGAGATGCCGCTTAGCCCAATGCGCTATCTGAAATAGGAGCGACGTAAATTGAACAAATGTGATACAATTTCGCCGAATTATGAAATTAACCATAATATAAAATGATCTAATCAGGTCTCTGCTTGCCCTACCCTGGCGTTTAATAGTGCATTTTAGTCGCCATTTCATGCGCTTTGAGATGCCGCTTCGCCCAATACGCTATCTGAAATAGGAGCGACGTAAATTAAACAAATGTGATAGAATTTCCCTCAAATCTTATATTAAACAAAATATAAAATGATCTAATCGGGTCTCTGATTGCCCTATCATAGAAGTTTAGCAGTGCATTTTACTCGCCATTCCACGCGCTTTAAGATGCCGCCTAGCCCAGTACGCTATCTAAATTAGGAGCGACGTAAGTTGAACAAATGAGATAGAATTTCGCTCAATTCTTAAATTAACCATAATATAAAATGATCTAATCGGGTCTCTGTTTGCCCTACCCTAGAACTTTAATAGTGCATTTCATTCGCCATTTCATACGCTTTGAGATGCCGCTTTGCCCAATACGCTATCTGAAATAGGAGCGACGTAAATTAAACAAATGTGATAGAATTTCACTGAATTCTTATATTAACCAAAATATGAAATGATCTAATCGGGTCTCTGATTGCCCTAGCATAGAAGTTTAGTAGTGCATTTTACTCGCCATTTCATGCGCTTTGAGATGCCGCTTAGTGCAATACGCTATCTGAAATATGAGCGACGTAAATTGAACAAATGTGATAGAATTTCGCTGAATTCTTATATTAACCAAAATATAAAATGATCTAAGCGGGTCTCTGTTTGCCCTACCCTAGAAGTTTAATAGTGCATTTCACTCGTCATTTCATGCGCTTTGAGATGCCGCTAAGCCCAATAAGCTGTCTGCAATAGGAGCGACGTAAATTGAACAAATGTGATAGAATTTCGCTGAATTCTTATATTAAACAAAATATAAAATGATCTAATCGGGTCTCTGTTTGCCCTACCCTAGAAGTTTAATCGTGCATTTTACACGCCATTTCATGCGCTTTGAGATGCCGCTTAGCCCAATAGGCTATCTGAAATAGGAGCGACGTAAATTTAACAAATGTGATAGAATTTCGCTGAATTCTTATATTAACCAAGGTATAAAATGATCTAGTCTGGTCTCTGATTGCCCTATCATAGAAGGTTAACAGTGCATTTTACTCGCCATTCCACACGCTTTAAGATGCCGCCTAGCCCAGTACGCTGTCTGAAATAGGAGCGACGTAAATTGAACAAATGTGATAGAATCTCGCTGAATACTTATATTAACCTTAATGTAAAATGATCTAATCGGGTCTCTGTTCGCCCTACCCTAGAAGTTTAATAGTGCATTTTACTCGCCATTTCATGCGCTTTGAGATGCCGCTTATCCCAATACGCTATCTAAAATAGGAGCGACGTAAATTGAACAAATGTGATAGAATTTCGCTGAATTCTTAAATTAACCGTAATATAAAATGATCTAATCGGGTCTCTGTTTGCCTTATCCTAGAAGTTTAGTATTGCATTTCACTCGTCATTTCATGCGCTTTGAGATGCCGCTTAGCCCAATACGCTATCTGAAATAGGAGCGACGTAAATTGAACAAATGTGATAGAATTCCGCCGAATTCTTAAATTAACCATAATATAAAATGATCTAATCGGGTCTCTGCTTGCCCTACACTAGAAGTTTAATAGTGCATTTTAGTCGCCATTTCATGCGCTTTGAGATGCCGCTTCGCCCAATACGCTATCTGAAATAGGAGCGACGTAAATTAAACAAATGTGATAGAATTTCCCTCAAATCTTATATTAAACAAAATATAAAATGATCTAATCGGGTCTCTGATTGCCCTATCATAGAAGTTTAGCAGTGCATTTTACTCGCCATTCCACGCGCTTTAAGATGCCGCCTAGCCCAGTACGCTATCTAAATTAGGAGCGACGTAAGTTGAACAAATGAGATAGAATTTCGCTCAATTCTTAAATTAACCATAATATAAAATGATCTAATCGGGTCTCTGTTTGCCCTACCCTAGAACTTTAATAGTGCATTTCATTCGCCATTTCATACGCTTTGAGATGCCGCTTTGCCCAATACGCTATCTGAAATAGGAGCGACGTAAATTAAACAAATGTGATAGAATTTCACTGAATTCTTATATTAACCAAAATATGAAATGATCTAATCGGGTCTCTGATTGCCCTAGCATAGAAGTTTAGTAGTGCATTTTACTCGCCATTTCATGCGCTTTGAGATGCCGCTTAGTGCAATACGCTATCTGACATATGAGCGACGTAAATTGAACAAATGTGATAGAATTTCGCTGAATTCTTATATTAACCAAAATATAAAATGATCTAAGCGGGTCTCTGTTTGCCCTACCCTAGAAGTTTAATAGTGCATTTCACTCGACATTTCATGCGCTTTGAGATGCCGCTAAGCCCAATAAGCTGTCTGAAATAGGAGCGACGTAAATTGAACAAATGTGATAGAATTTCGCTGAATTCTTATATTAAACAAAATATAGAATGATCTAATCGGGTCTCTGTTTGCCCTACCCTAGAAGTTTAATAGTGCATTTCACTCGTCATTTCATGCGCTTTGAGACGCCGCTTCGCCCAATAAGCTATTTGAAATAGGAGCGACGTAAATTGAACAAATGTGATAGAATTACGCTGAATTCTTAATGTAACCTTAACATAAAATGATCTAATCGGGTCTCTGTTTGCCCTACCCTAGAAGTTTAATAGTGCATTTCACTCGTCATTTCATGCGCTTTGAGATGCCGCTAAGCACAATAAGCTATCTGGAATAGCAGCGACGTAAATTGAACAAATGTGAAAGAATTACGCCGCATTCTTATATTAACCGTAATATAAAATGATCTAATCGGGTCTCTGTTTGCCTTACCTTAGAAGTTTAATAGTGCATTTTACTCGCCATTCCACGCGCTTTAAGATGCCGCCTAGCCCAGTGCGCTACCTGAAATAGGAGCGACGTAAGTTGAACAAATGTGATAGAATTACGCTGAATTCTTATATTAACCGTAATATAAAATGATCTAATCGGGTCTCTGTTTGCCTTACCCTAGAAGTTTGATAGTGCATTTTACTGGCCATTTCATGCGCTTTGAGATGCCGCTTAGCCCAATACGCTATCTGAAATAGGAGCGACGTAAATTGAACAAATGTTATAGAATTTTGCTGAATTCTTAAATTAACCACAATATAAAATGATCTAATCGGGTCTCTGTTTGCCCTACCCTAGTAGTTTAATTGTACATTTTACTCGCCATTTCATGCGCTTTTCGATGCCGCTTATCCCAATACGCTATATGAAATAGGAGCGACGTACGTTGAACAAATGTGATAGAATTTCGCTGAATTCTTTTAAGAACCATAATGTAAAATGATCTAATCGGGTCTCTGTTCGCCCTAGCCTAGAAGTTTAATAGCGCATTTTATTCGCCATTTCATGCGCCTTGAGGTGCCGCTTAGCCCAATACGCTATCTGAAATAGGAGCGACGTAAATTGAACAAATGTGATAGAATTTCCCTGAAATCTTATATTAAACAAAATATACAATGATCTAATCGGGTCACTGATTGCCCTACCCTAGAAGTTTAATAGTGCATTTTGCTCGCCATTTCATGCGCTTTGAGATGCCGCTTAGCCCAATACGCTATCTGAAATATGAGCGACGTAAATTGAACAAATGTGATAGAATTTCGCTGAATTCTTATATTAACCAAAATATAAAATGATCTAATCTGGTCTCTGTTTGCTTTATCCTAGAAGTTTAGTATTGCATTTTACTCGCCATTTCATGCGGTTTGAGATGCCGCTTAGCCCAATGCGCTATCTGAAATAGGAGCGACGTAAATTAAACAAATGTGATAGAATTTCCCTGAAATCTTATATTAAAGAAAATATAAAATGATCTAATCGGGTCTCTGATTGCCCTATCATAGAAGTTTAGGAGTGCATTTTACTCGCCATTCCACGCGCTTTAAGATGCCGCCTAGCTCAGTACGCTATCTAAATTAGGAGCGACGTAAGTTGAACAAATGAGATAGAATTTCGCTCAATTCTTAAATTAACCATAATATAAAATGATCTAATCGGGTCTCTGTTTGCCCTACCCTAGAACTTTAATAGTGCATTTTATTCGCCATTTCATACGCTTTGAGATGCCGCTTTGCCCAATACGCTATCTGAAATAGGAGCGACGTAAATTAAACAAATGTGATAGAATTTCACTGAATTCTTATATTAACCAAAATATGAAATGATCTAATCGGGTCTCTGTTGGCCCTACCCTAGAAGTTTAATAGTGCATTTTACTCGCCATTTCATGCGCTTTGAGATGCCGCTTAGTGCAATACGCTATCTGAAATATGAGCGACGTAAATTGAACAAATGTGATAGAATTTCGCTGAATTCTTATATTAACCAAAATATAAAATGATCTAAGCGGGTCTCTGTTTGCCCTACCCTAGAAGTTTAATAGTGCATTTCACTCGTCATTTCATGCGCTTTGAGATGCCGCTAAGCACAATAAGCTGTCTGAAATACGAGCGACGTAAATAGAACAATTGTGATAGAATTTCGCTGAATTCTTATATTAACCAAAATATAAAATGATCTAATCGGGTCTCTGATTGCCCTATCATTGTAGTTTAGCAGTGCATTTTACTCGCCATTCCACGCGCTTTAAGATGCCGCCTAGCCCAGTACGCTATCTAAATTAGGAGCGACGTAAGTTGAACAAATGAGATAGAATTTCGCTCAATTCTTAAATTAACCATAATATAAAATGATCTAATCGGGTCTCTGTTTGCCCTACCCTAGAACTTTAATAGTGCATTTCATTCGCCATTTCATACGCTTTGAGATGCCGCTTTGCCCAATACGCTATCTGAAATAGGAGCGACGTAAATTAAACAAATGTGATAGAATTTCACTGAATTCTTATATTAACCAAAATATGAAATGATCTAATCGGGTCTCTGATTGCCCTAGCATAGAAGTTTAGTAGTTTATTTTACTCGCCATTTCATGCGCTTTGAGATGCCGCTTAGTGCAATACGCTATCTGAAATATGAGCGACGTAAATTGAACAAATGTGATAGAATTTCGCTGAATTCTTATATTAACCAAAATATAAAATGATCTAAGCGGGTCTCTGTTTGCCCTACCCTAGAAGTTTAATAGTGCATTTCACTCGTCATTTCATGCGCTTTGAGATGCCGCTAAGCCCAATAAGCTGTCTGCAATAGGAGCGACGTATATTGAACAAATGTGATAGAATTTCGCTGAATTCTTATATTAAACAAAATATAAAATGATCTAATCGGGTCTCTGTTTGCCCTACCCTAGAAGTTTAATCGTGCATTTTACACGCCATTTCATGCGCTTTGAGATGCCGCTTAGCCCAATAGGCTATCTGAAATAGGAGCGACGTAAATTTAACAAATGTGATAGAATTTCGCTGAATTCTTATATTAACCAAGGTATAAAATGATCTAGTCTGGTCTCTGATTGCCCTATCATAGAAGGTTAATAGTGCATTTTACTCGCCATTCCACACGCTTTAAGATGCCGCCTAGCCCAGTACGCTGTCTGAAATAGGAGCGACGTAAATTGAACAAATGTGATAGAATCTCGCTGAATACTTATATTAACCTTAATGTAAAATGATCTAATCGGGTCTCTGTTCGCCCTACCCTAGAAGTTTAATAGTGCATTTTACTCGCCATTTCATGCGCTTTGAGATGCCGCTTATCCCAATACGCTATCTGAAATAGGAGCGACGTAAATTGAACAAATGTGATAGAATTTCGCTGAATTCTTAAATTAACCATAATATCAAATGATCTAATCGGGTCTCTGTTTGCCCTACCCTAGAAGTTTAATTGTGCATTTTACTCGCCATTTTATGCGCTTTTCGATGCCGCTTATCCCAATACGCTATCTGAAATAGGAGCGACGTACGTTGAACAAATGTGATAGAATTTCGCTGAATTCTTTTAAGAACCATAATGTAAAATGATCTAATCGGGTCTCTGTTCGCCCTAGCCTAGAAGTTTAATAGCGCATTTAATTCGCCATTTCATGCGCCTTGAGATGCCGCTTAGCCCAATACGCTATCTGAAATAGGAGCGACGTAAATTGAACAAATGTGATAGAATTTCCCTGAAATCTTATATTAAACAAAATATACAATGATCTAATCGGGTCACTGATTGCCCTACCCTAGAAGTTTAATAGTGCATTTTGCTCGCCATTTCATGCGCTTTGAGATGCCGCTTAGCCCAATACGCTATCTGAAATATGAGCGACGTAAATTGAACAAATGTGATAGAATTTCGCTGAATTCTTATATTAACCAAAATATAAATTGATCTAATCGGGTCTCTGTTTGCTTTATTCTAGAAGTTTAGTATTGCATTTTACTCGCCATTTCATGCGGTTTGAGATGCCGCTTAGCCCAATGCGCTATCTGAAATACGAGCGACGTAAATTGAACAAATGTGATAGAATTTCGCCGAATTATGAAATTAACCATAATATAAAATGATCTAATCGGGTCTCTGCTTGCCCTACCCTAGAAGTTTAATAGTGCATTTTAGTCGCCATTTCATGCGCTTTGAGATGCCGCTTCGCCCAATACGCTATCTGAAATAGGAGCGACGTAAATTAAACAAATGTGATAGAATTTCCCTGAAATCTTATATTAAAGAAAATATAAAATGATCTAATCGGGTCTCTGATTGCCCTATCATAGAAGTTTAGCAGTGCATTTTACTCGCCATTCCACGCGCTTTAAGATGCCGCCTAGCCCAGTACGCTATCTTAATTAGGAGCGACGTAAGTTGAACAAATGAGATAGAATTTCGCTCAATTCTTAAATTAACCATAATATAAAATGATCTAATCGGGTCTCTGTTTGCCCTACCCTAGAACTTTAATAGTGCATTTTATTCGCCATTTCATACGCTTTGAGATGCCGCTTTGCCCAATACGCTATCTGAAATAGGAGCGACGTAAATTAAACAAATGTGATAGAATTTCACTGAATTGTCATATTAACCAAAATATAAAATGATCTAAGCGGGTCTCTGTTTGCCCTACCCTAGAAGTTTAATAGTGCATTACACTCGTCATTTCATGCGCTTTGAGATGCCGCTAAGCACAATAAGCTGTCTGAAATACGAGCGACGTAAATAGAACAATTGTGATAGAATTTCGCTGAATTCTTATATTAACCAAAATATAAAATGATCTAATCGGGTCTCTGATTGCCCTATCATAGAAGTTTAGCAGTGCATTTTACTCGCCATTCCACGCGCTTTAAGATGCCGCCTAGCCCAGTACGCTATCTAAATTAGAAGCGACGTAAGTTGAACAAATGTGATAGAATTACGCTGCATTCTTATATTAACCGTAATATAAAATGATCTAATCGGGTCTCTGTTTGCCTTATCCTAGAAGTTTAGTATTGCATTTTACTCGCCATTTCATGCGCCTTGAGATGCCGCTTAGCCCAATACGCTATCTGAAATAGGAGCGACGTAAATTAAACAAATGTGATAGAATTTCACTGAATTCTTATATTAACCAAAATATGAAATGATCTAATCGGGTCTCTGATTTCCCTAGCATAGAAGTTTAGTAGTGCATTTTACTCGCCATTTCATGCGCTTTGAGATGCCGCTTAGTGCAATACGCTATCAGAAATATGAGCGACGTAAGTTGAACAAATGTGATAGAATTTCGCTGAATTCTTATATTAACCAAAATATAAAATGATCTAATCGGGTCTCTTATTGCCCTATCCTAGAAGCTTAATAGTGCATTTTAAACGCCTTTCCACGCGCTTTGAGATGCCGCCTAGCCCAGTACGCTATCTGAAATAGGAACGACGTAAATTGAACAAATGTGATAGAATTTCGCTGAATTCTCATATTAACATTAATGTAAAATGATCTAATCGGGTCTCTGTTCGCCCTACCCTAGAAGTTTAATAGTGCATTTTACTCGCCATTTCATGCGCTTTGAGATGCCGCTTATCCCAATACGCTATCTGAAATAGGAGCGACGTAAATTGAACAAATGTGATAGAATTTCGCTGAATTCTTAAATTAACCATAATATCAAATGATCTAATCGGGTCTCTGTTTGCCCTACCCTAGAAGTTTAATAGTGCATTTCACTCGTCATTTCATGCGCTTTGAGACGCCGCTTCGCCCAATAAGCTATTTGAAATAGGAGCGACGTAAATTGAACAAATGTGATAGAATTACGCTGAATTCTTAAAGTAACCTTAATATAAAATGATCTAATCGGGTCTCTGTTTGCCCTACCCTAGAAGTTTAATAGTGCATTTCACTCGTCATTTCATGCGCTTTGAGATGCCGCTAAGCACAATAAGCTATCTGGAATAGCAGCGACGTAAATTGAACAAATGTGAAAGAATTACGCCGCATTCTTATATTAACCGTAATATAAAATGATCTAATCGGGTCTCTGTTTGCCTTATCCTAGAAGTTTAATAGTGCATTTTACTGGCCATTTCATGCGCTTTGAGATGCCGCTTAGCCCAATACGCTATCTGAAATAGGAGCGACGTAAATTGAACAAATGTGATAG
This sequence comes from Macropis europaea, assembly GCA_916610135.2. NCBI lineage: Eukaryota > Metazoa > Arthropoda > Insecta > Hymenoptera > Melittidae > Macropis > Macropis europaea. The sequence continues at coordinate 2,172 of CAKAJE020001091.1, read as the reverse complement.
AATTTTGCTGAATTCTTATATTAACCACAATATAAAATGATCTAATCGGGTCTCTGTTTGCCCTACCCTAGTAGTTTAATTGTGCATTTTACTCGCCATTTCATGCGCTTTTCGATGCCGCTTATCCCAATACGCTATCTGAAATAGGAGCGACGTAAATTGAACAAATGTGATAGAATTTCCCTGAAATCTTATATTAAACAAAATATACAATGATCTAATCGGGTCACTGATTGCCCTACCCTAGAAGTTTAATAGTGCATTTTGCTCGCCATTTCATGCGCTTTGAGATGCCGCTTAGCCCAATACGCTATCTGAAATATGAGCGACGTAAATTGAACAAATGTGATAGAAATTCGCTGAATTCTTATATTAACCAAAATATAAAATGATCTAATCGGGTCTCTGTTTGCTTTATCCTAGAAGTTTAGGATTGCATTTTACTCGCCATTTCATGCGGTTTGAGATGCCGCTTAGCCCAATGCGCTATCTGAAATACGAGCGACGTAAATTGAACAAATGTGATAGAATTTCGCCGAATTATGAAATTAACCATAATATAAAATGATCTAATCGGGTCTCTGCTTGCCCTACCCTATAAGTTTAATAGTGCATTTTAGTCGCCATTTCATGCGCTTTGAGATGCCGCTTCGCCCAATACGCTATCTGGAATAGGAGCGACGTAAATTAAACAAATGTGATAGAATTTCACTGAATTCTTATATTAACCAAAATATGAAATGATCTAATCGGGTCTCTGATTGCCCTAGCATAGAAGTTTAATAGTGCATTTTACTCGCCATTCCACGCGCTTCAAGATGCCGCCTAGCCCAGTACGCTATCTGAAATAGGAGCGACGTAAATTGAACAGATGTGATAAAATTTAGCTGACATCTTAAATTAACCATAATATAAAATGATCTAATCGGGTCTCTGTTTGCCCAACCATAGAAGATTAGTAGTGCATTTTACTCGTCAATTCATGCGCTTTGAGATGCCGCTTTGCCCAATACGCTATCTGAAATAGGAGCGACGTAAGTTGAACAAATGTGATAGAATTTCCCTGAATTCTTATATTAACCTTAATGTAAAATGATCTAGTCGGGTCTCTGTTCGCCCTACCATAGAAGTCTAATAGTGCATTTCACTCGCCATTCCACGCGCTTTAAGATGCCGCCGAGCCCAGTACGGTATCTGAAATAGGAGCGACGTAAATTGAACAAATGTGATAGAATTTTGCTGAATTCTTAAATTAACCATAACATAAAATGATCTAATCGGGTCTCTGTTCGCCCTACCATAGATGTCTAATAGTGCATTTTACTCGCCATGTCATGCTCTTTGAGATGCCGCCTAGCCCAATACGCTATCTGAAATACGAGCGACGTAAGTTGAACAAATGTGATAGAATTTCGCTGAATTCTTTTATTAACCATAATGTAAAATGATCTGATCGGGTCTCTGTTCGCCCTAGCCTAGAAGTTTAAGAGTGCATTTTATTCGCCATTTCATGCGCTTTGAGATGCCGCTTAGCCGAATACGCTATCTGAATTAGGAGCGACGTAAATTGAACAAATGCGATAGAATTTCCCTGAAATCTTATATTAAACAAAATATAAAATGATCTAATCGGGTCTCTGATTACCCTATCATAGAAGTTTAGTAGTGCATATTACACGCCATTCCACGCGCTTTATGATGCTGCCTTGCCCAGTACGGTATCTGAAATAGGAGCAACGTAAGTTGAACAAATGTGATAGAATTACGCTGAATTCTTATATTAACCGTAATATAAAATGATGTAATCGGGCCTCTGTTTGCCCTATCATAGAAGTTTGATAGTGCATTTTACTCGCCATTTCATGTGCTTTAAGCTGCCGCATAGCCCAATACGCTATCTGGAATAGGAGCGACGTAAATTGAACAAATGTGATAGAATTTCCCTGAATTCTTATATTAAGCTTAATGTAAAATGATCTAATCGTGTCTCTGTTCGCCCTACCATAGAAGTCTAATAGTGCATTATACTCGCCATTTCATGTGCTTTAAGCTGCCGCATAGCGCAATACGCTATCTGGAATAGGAGCGACGTAAATTGAACCAATGTGATAGAATTTCCCTGAAATCTTATATTAAACAAAATATAAAATGATCTAATCGGGTCTCTGATTG
>CAKAJE020001090.1:0-145457 GCA_916610135.2 Macropis europaea | reverse complement strand
ATTATGGTTAATTTAAGAATTCAGCCAAATTCTATCACATTTGTTCAATTTACGTCGCTCCTATTTCAGATAGCGTACTGGGCTAGGCGGAATCTTAAAGCGCGTGGATTGGCGAGTAAAATGCACTATTAAACTTCTAGGATAAGGCAAACAGAGACCCGATTAGATCATTTTATATTACGGTTAATATAAGAATTCAGCGTAATTCTATCACCTTTGTTCAACTTACGTCGTTCCTATTTCAGATAGCGTACTGGGCTAGGCGGCATCTTAAAGCGCGTGGAATGGCGAGTAAAGTGCACTATTAAACTTCTATGATAGGGAATCAGAGACCCGATTAGATCATTTTATATACTGGTTAATATAAGAATTCAACAAAATTCTATCACATTTGTAAAATTTACGTCGCTCCTATTTCAGATAGCGTATTGGGCTAAGCGGTATCTCAAAGCGCATGAAATGGCGAGTAAAATGCAATACTAAACTTCTAGGGTAAGGCAAACAGAGACCCGATTAGATCATTTTATATTTTTGTTAATATAAGAATTCAGCGAAATTCTATCACATTTGTTCAATTTACGTCGCTCACATTTCCGATAGCGTATTGGGCTAAGCGGCATCACAAAGCGCATGAAATGGCGAGTAAATGCACTATTAAACTTCTAGGGTAGGGCAAACAGAGACCCGATTAGATCATTTTATATTTTGGTTAATATAAGAATTCAGCGAAATTCTATCACATTTGTTCAATTTACATCGCTCCTATTTCAGATAGCGAATTGGGCTAAGCGGCATCTCAAAGCGCATGAAATGACGAGTAAAATGCACTATTAAACTTCTAGGGTAGGGCAAACAGAGACCCGATTAGATAATTTTATATTATGGTTAATTTAAGAATTCAGCCAAATTCTATCACATTTGTTCAATTTACGTCGCTCCTATGCAGATATCGTATTGGGCTAAGCGGCATCTCAAAGCGCATGAAATGGCGAGTAAAATGCACTGCTAAACTTCTAGGGTAGGGCGAACAAAGGTCCGATTAGATCATTTTACATTAAGGTTAATATAAGAATTCAGGGAAATTCTATTACATTTGTTCAATTTAAGTCGCTCCTATTTCAGATAGCGGATTGGGCTAAGCGCCATCTCAAAGCGCATGAAATTGCGAGTGAAATGCACTATTAAACTTCTAGGGTAGGGCGAACAGAGACCCGATTAGATCATTTTACATTAAGGTTAATATAAGTATTCAGGGAAATTCTATCACATTTGTTCAATTTACGTCGCTCCTATTTCAGATAGCGTATTGGGCTAAGCAGCATCTCAAAGCCCATGAAATGGCGAGTAAAATGCACTGTTAAACTTCTAGGGTAGGGCAAACAGAGACCCGATTAGATCATTTCATATTATGGTTTATTAAGAATTCAGAAAAATTCTATCACATTTGTTCAATTTACGTCGCTCCTATTTCAGATAGCTTATTGGGCTAAGCCGCATCTCAAAGCGCATGAAATGACGAGTGAAATGCACTAGTAATCTTCTAGGGTAGGGCGAACAGAGATCCGATTAGATCATTTTATATTACGGTTAATATAAGAATTCAGCGTAATTCTATCACATTTGTTCAACATACGTCGCTCCTATTTCAGATAGCGTACTGGGCTAGGCGGCATCTTAAAGCGCGTGGAAGGGCGAGTAAATGCACTTCTAAACTTCTATGATAGGGCAATCAGAGTCACGTTTAGATCATTTTATACTTTGTTTAATATAAGATTTCAGGGAAATTCTATCACATTTGTTGAATTTACGTCGCTCCTATTTCAGATAGCGTATTGGGCTAAGCGGCATCTCAAAGCGCATGAAATGACGAGAGAAATGCACTATTAAACTTCTTGGGTAGGGCAAACAGAGACCCGATTAGATCATTTTATATTATGGTTAATTCAAGATGTCAGCAAAATTCTATCACATTTGTTCAATTTACGTCGCTCCTATTTCAGATATCGTATTGGGCTAAGCGGCATCTCAAAGCGCATGAAATGGCGAGTAAAATGCACTATTAAACTACTATGATAGGGCAATCAGAGACCCGACTAGATCATTTTATATTTTGGATAATATAAGAATTCAGCGAAATTCTATCACAATTGTTCAATTTACGTCGCTCCAATTTCAGATAGCGTATTGGGCTAAGCGGCATCTCAAAGCGCATGAAATGGCGAGTAAAATGCACTATTAATCTTCTAGGGTAAGGCAACCAGAGACCGATTAGATCATTTTATATCATATACGGTTAATATAAGAATTCAGCGTAAGCCTATCACATTTGTTCAATTTACGTCGCTCCTATTTCAAATAGCTTATTGGGCTAAGCGGCATCTCAAAGCACATGAAATGGCGAGTGAAATGCACTATTGAACTTCTAGGGTAGGGCAAACAGAGACCCGATTAGATCATTTTATATTATGGTTAATTTAAGAATTCAGCCAAATTCTATCACATTTGTTCAATTTACGTCGCTCCTATTTCAGATAGCGTACTGGGCTAGGCGGAATCTTAAAGCGCGTGGATTGGCGAGTAAAATGCACTATTAAACATCTATGATAGGGCAATCAGAGACCCGATTAGATCATTTTATATTTTGGTTAATATAAGAATTCAGCGAAATTCTATCACAATTGTTCTATTTACGTCGCTCCTATTTCAGATAGCGTATTGGGCTAAGCGGCATCTCAAAGCGCATGAAATGGCGAGTGGAATGCACTATTAAACTTCTAGGGTAGGGCGAACAGAGACCCGATTAGATCATTTTACATTAAGGTTAATATAAGTATTCAGGGAAATTCTATCACATTTGTTCAATTTACGTCGCTCCTATTTCAGATAGCGTATTGGGCTAAGCGGCATCTCAAAGAGCATGAAATGGCGAGTAAATGCACTGTTAAACTTCTAGGGTAGGGCAAACAGAGACCCGATTAGATCATTTCATATTATGCTTTATTTAAGAATTCAGAAAAATTCTATCACATTTGTTCAATTTACGTCGCTGATATTTCAGATAGCGTATTGGGCTAAGCGGCATCTCAAAGCGCATGAAATGACGAGTGAAATGCACTAGTAATCTTCTAGGGTAGGGCGAACAGAGATCCGATTAGATCATTTTATATTACGGTTAATATAAGAGTTCAGCGTAATTCTATCATATTTGTTCAACATACGTCGCTCCTATTTCAGATAGCGTACTGGGCTAGGCGGCATCTTAAAGCGCGTGGAAGGGCGAGTAAAGTGCACTTCTAAACTTCTATGATAGGGCAATCAGAGTCCCGTTTAGATCATTTTATATTTTGTTTAATATAAGATTTCAGGGAAATTCTATCACATTTGTTGAATTTACGTCGCTCCTATTTCAGATAGCGTATTGTGCTAAGCGGGCATCTCAAAGCGCATGAAATGACGGAGAGAAATGCACTATTAAACTTCTTGGGTAGGGCAAACAGAGATCCGATTAGATCATTTTATATTATGGTTAATTCAAGATGTCAGCAAAATTCTATCACATTTGTTCAATTTACGTCGCTCCTATTTCAGATATCGTATTGGGCTAAGCGGCATCTCAAAGCGCATGAAATGGCGAGTAAAATGCACTTCTAAACTTGTAGGGTAGGGCAAACAGGGACCCCGATTAGATCATTTTATATTATCGTTAATTCTAGATGTCAGCAAAATTCTATCACATTTGTTCAATTTACGTCGCTCCAATTTCAGATAGCGTACTGGGCTAGGCGGCATCTTAAAGCGCGTGGAATGGCGATCAAAATGCACTATTAAACTTCTATGATAGGGCAATCAGAGACCCGACTACATCATTTTATATTTTGGTTAATATAAGAATTCAGCGAAATTCTATCACAATTGTTCAATTTACGTCGCTCCTATTTCAGATAGCGTATTGGGCTAAGCGGCATCTCAAAGCGCACGAAACTACGAGTGAAAGGCACTATTAACCTTCTAGGGTAGGGCGAACAGAGAACCGATTAGATGATTTTATATTACTGTTAATATAAGAATTCAGCGTAATTCTATCACATTTGTTCAACTTACGTCGCTCCTACTTCAGATAGCGTACTGGGCTCGGCGGCATCTTAAAGCGCAAGAAATGGCGAGTAAAATGCACTATTAAACTTCTAGGGTAGGGCAAACAGAGACCCGATAAGATGATTTTATATGATGGTTAATTTAAGAATTCAGCCAAATTCTATCACGTTTGTTCAATTTACGTCGCTCCTATTTCAGATGGCGTATTGGGCTAAGCGGCATCTCAAAGCGCACGAAATTACGAGTGAAAGGCACTATTAAACTTCTAGGGTAGGGCGAACAGAGAACCGATTAGATGATTTTATATTACTGTTAATATAAGAATGCAGCGTAATTCTATCACATTTGTTCAACTTACGTCGCTCCTACTTCAGATAGCGTACTGGGCTCGGCAGCATCTTAAAGCGCAAGAAATGGCGAGTAAAATGCACTATTAAACTTGTATGATAGGGCAATCAGAGACGCGATTAGATCATTTTATATTATGGTTAATATAAGAATTCAGCCAAATTCTATCACATTTGTTCAATTTACGTCGCTCCTATTTCAGATATCGTATTGGGCTAAGCGGCATCTCAAAGCGCATGAAATGGCGAGTAAAATGCACTGCTAAACTTGTAGGGTAGGGCAAACAGGGACCCGATTAGATCATTTTATATTATGGTTAATTTAAGAATTCAGCAAAATTCTATCACATTTGTTCAATTTACATCGCTCCTATTTCAGATATCGTATTGGGCTAAGCGGCAACTCAAAGCGCATGAAATGACGAGTGAAATGCAGTATTAAACTTCTAGGATAGGGCGAACAGAGAACCGATTAGATCATTTTACATTAAGGTTAATATAAGAATTCTGGGTAATTCTATCACGTTTGTTCAATGTACGACGCTCCTATTTCAGATAGCATATTGGGCTAAGCGGCATCTGAAAGCGCACGAAATGGCGAGTAAAATGCCCTATTAAATTTCTAGGGTAGGGCAAACAGAGACCGGATAAGATCATTTTATATTACGGTTAATATAAGAATTCAGCGTAATTCTATCACATTTGTTCAACTTACGTCGCTCCTATTGCAGATAGCGTACTGGGCTAGGCGGCATCTTAAAGCGCGTGGAATGGCGGGTAAAATGCACTATTAAACTTCTATGATAGGGCTATCAGAGACCCGATTAGATCATTTTATATTTTGGTTAATATAAGAATTCAGCGAAATTCTATCACATTTGTTCAACTTACGTCGCTCCTATTTCAGATAGCGTATTGGGCTAAGCGGCATCTCAAAGCGCATGAAATGACGAGTGAAATGCACTATTAATCTTCAAGGGTAGGGCGAACAGAGACCCGATTAGAACATTTTACATTAAGGTTAACATAAGAATTCAGCGAAATTCTCTCACATTTGTTCAATTTACGTCGCTCCTATTTCAGATAGCTTATTGGGCAAAGCGGCATCTCAAAGCGCGCGGAATGGCGAGTAAAATGCACTATTAAACTTCTATGCTAGGGCAATCAGAGACCCGATTAGATGATTTTATATTACTGTTAATATAAGAATTCAGCGTAATTCTATCACATTTGTTCAACTTACGTCGCTCCTACTTCAGATAGCGTACTGGGCTCGGCGGCATCTTAAAGCGCAAGAAATGGCGAGTAAAATGCACTATTAAACTTCTAGGGTAGGGCAAACAGAGACCCGATAAGATGATTTTATATGATGGTTAATTTAAGAATTCAGCCAAATTCTATCACGTTTGTTCAATTTACGTCGCTCCTATTTCAGATGGCGTATTGGGCTAAGCGGCATCTCAAAGCGCACGAAATTACGAGTGAAAGGCACTATTAAACTTCTAGGGTAGGGCGAACAGAGAACCGATTAGATGATTTTATATTACTGTTAATATAAGAATGCAGCGTAATTCTATCACATTTGTTCAACTTACGTCGCTCCTACTTCAGATAGCGTACTGGGCTCGGCAGCATCTTAAAGCGCAAGAAATGGCGAGTAAAATGCACTATTAAACTTGTATGATAGGGCAATCAGAGACGCGATTAGATCATTTTATATTATGGTTAATATAAGAATTCAGCCAAATTCTATCACATTTGTTCAATTTACGTCGCTACTATTTCAGATAGCGTATTGGGCTAAGCGCCATCTCAAAGCGCATGAAATGGCGAGTAAAATGCACTATTAAACTTCTAGGGTAGGGCAAACAGAGACCCGATTAGATCATTTTATATTATGGTTAATTTAAGAATTCAGCAAAATTCTATCACATTTGTTCAATTTACATCGCTCCTATTTCAGATATCGTATTGGGCTAAGCGGCAACTCAAAGCGCATGAAATGACGAGTGAAATGCAGTATTAAACTTCTAGGATAGGGCGAACAGAGAACCGATTAGATCATTTTACATTAAGGTTAATATAAGAATTCTGGGTAATTCTATCACGTTTGTTCAATGTACGACGCTCCTATTTCAGATAGCATATTGGGCTAAGCGGCATCTGAAAGCGCACGAAATGGCGAGTAAAATGCCCTATTAAATTTCTAGGGTAGGGCAAACAGAGACCGGATAAGATCATTTTATATTACGGTTAATATAAGAATTCAGCGTAATTCTATCACATTTGTTCAACTTACGTCGCTCCTATTGCAGATAGCGTACTGGGCTAGGCGGCATCTTAAAGCGCGTGGAATGGCGGGTAAAATGCACTATTAAACTTCTATGATAGGGCTATCAGAGACCCGATTAGATCATTTTATATTTTGGTTAATATAAGAATTCAGCGAAATTCTATCACATTTGTTCAACTTACGTCGCTCCTATTTCAGATAGCGTATTGGGCTAAGCGGCATCTCAAAGCGCATGAAATGACGAGTGAAATGCACTATTAATGTTCAAGGGTAGGGCGAACAGAGACCCGATTAGAACATTTTACATTAAGGTTAACATAAGAATTCAGCGAAATTCTCTCACATTTGTTCAATTTACGTCGCTCCTATTTCAGATAGCTTATTGGGCAAAGCGGCATCTCAAAGCGCGCGGAATGGCGAGTAAAATGCACTATTAAACTTCTATGCTAGGGCAATCAGAGACCCGATTAGATCATTTAATATTTTGGTTAATATAAGATACAGGGAAATTCTATCACATTTGTTCAATTTACGTCGCTCCTATTTCAGAAAGCGTATTGGGCTAAGTGGCATTTCAAAGCGCATGAAATTGCGAGTAAAATGCCCTATTAAACTTCTAGGATAAGTCAAACAGAGACCCGATTAGATCATTTTATATTATGGTTAATTTAAGAATTCAGCAAAATTCTATCACACTTGTTCAATTTACGTTGCTCCTATTTCAGATAGCGTATTGGGCTAAGCGGCATCTCAAAGCGCATGAAATGACGAGTGAAATGCACTATTAAACTTCTAGGGTTGGGCGAACAAAGACCCGATTAGATCATTTTACAAAAAGATTATTATAAGAATTCAGCGAGATTCTATCACATTTGTTCAATTTACGTCGCTCCTATTTCAGATAGCGTATTGGGCTAAGCGGCATCTCAAAGCGCATGAAATGACGAGTGAAAGGCACTATTAAACTTCTAGGGTAGGGCGAACAGAGAACCGATTAGATCATTTTACATTAAGGTTAATATAAGAATTCAGGGTAATTCTATCACGTCTGTTCAATGTACGTCGCTCCTATTTCAGATACCGTACTGGGCTCGACGGCATCTTAAACAGCGTGGAATGGCGAGTGAAATGCACTATTAGACTTCTATGGTAGGGCGAACAGAGACCCGACTAGATCATTTTACATTAAGGTTAATATAAGAATTCAGGGAAATTCTATCACATTTGTTCAATTTACGTCGCTCCCATTCCAGATAGCGTATTGGGCTATGCGGCACCTTAAAGCACATGAAATGGCGAGTAAAATGCACTATTAAACTTCTATGATAGGGCAAACAGAGACCCGATTATATCATTTTATATTACGGTTAATATAAGAATTCAGCGTAATTCTATCACATTTGTTCAACTTACGTCGCTCCTATTTCAGGTAGCGTACTGGGCTAGGCGGCATCTTAAAGCGCGTGGAATGGCGCGTAAAATGCACTACTAAACTTCTATGATAGGGCAATCAGAGACCCGATTAGATCATTTTATATTTTGTTTAATATAAGATTTCAGGGAAATTCTATCACATTTGTTCAATTTACGTCGCTCCTATTTCAGATAGCGTATTGGGCTAAGCGGTATCTCAAAGCGCATGAAATGGCGAGTAAAATGCAATACTAAACTTCTAGGATAAGGCAAACAGAGACCCGATTAGATCATTTTATATTTTTGTTAATATAAGAATTCAGCGAAATTCTATCACATTTGTTCAATTTACGTCGCTCATATTTCCGATAGCGTATTGGGCTAAGCGGCATCTCAAAGCGCATGAAATGACGAGTAAAATGCACTATTAAACTTCTAGGGTAGGGCAAACAGAGACCCGATTAGATCATTTTATATTTTGGTTAATATAAGAATTCAGCGAAATTCTATCACATTTGTTCAATTTACATCGCTCCTATTTCAGATAGCGAATTGGGCTAAGCGGCATCTCAAAGCGCATGAAATGACGAGTAAAATGCACTATTAAACTTCTAGGGTAGGGCAAACAGAGACCCGATTAGATAATTTTATATTATGGCTAATATAAGTATTCAGGGAAATTCTATCACATTTGTTCAATTTACGTCGCTCCTATTTCAGATAGCGTATTGGGCTAAGCAGCATCTCAAAGCCCATGAAATGGCGAGTAAAATGCACTGTTAAACTTCTAGGGTAGGGCAAACAGAGACCCGATTAGATCATTTCATATTATGGTTTATTTAAGAATTCAGAAAAATTCTATCACATTTGTTCAATTTACGTCGCTCCTATTTCAGATAGATTATTGGGCTAAGTGGCATCTCAAAGCGCATGAAATGGCGAGTCAAATGCACTGCTAAACTTGTAGGGTAGGGCAAACAGGGACCCGATTAGATCATTTTATATTATCGTTAATTCAAGATGTCAGCAAAATTCTATCACATTTGTTCAATTTACGTCGCTCCAATTTCAGATAGCGTACTGGGCTAGGCGGCATCTTAAAGCGCATGAAATGACGAGTGAAATGCACCATTAAACTACTATGATAGGGCAATCAGAGACCCGACTAGATCATTTTATATTTTGGTTAATATAAGAATTCATCGAAATTCTATCACAATTGTTCAATTTACGTCGCTCCTATATCAGATAGCGTATTGGGCTAAGCGGCAGCTCAAAGCGCATGAAATGGCGAGTAAAATGCACTATTAATCTTCTAGGGTAAGGCAACCAGAGACCCGATTAGATCATTTTATATCATATACGGTTAATATAAGAATTCAGCGTAAGTCTATCACATTTGTTCAATTTACGTCGCTCCTATTTCAGATAGCTTATTGGGCTAAGCGGCATCTCAAAGCACATGAAATGACGAGTGAAATGCACTATTGAACTTCTAGGGTAGGGCAAACAGAGACCCGATTAGATCATTTTATATTATGGTTAATTTAAGAATTCAGCCAAATTCTATCACATTTGTTCAATTTACGTCGCTCCTATTTCAGATAGCGTACTGGGCTAGGCGGAATCTTAAAGCGCGTGGATTGGCGAGTAAAATGCACTATTAAACTTCTAGGATAAGGCAAACAGAGACCCGATTAGATCATTTTATATTACGGTTAATATAAGAATCCAGCGTAATTCTATCACCTTTGTTCAACTTACGTCGTTCCTATTTCAGATAGCGTACTGGGCTAGGCGGCATCTTAAAGCGCGTGGAATGGCGAGTAAAGTGCACTATTAAACTTCTATGATAGGGAATCAGAGACCCGATTAGATCATTTTATATACTGGTTAATATAAGAATTCAACAAAATTCTATCACATTTGTAAAATTTACGTCGCTCCTATTTCAGATAGCGTATTGGGCTAAGCGGTATCTCAAAGCGCATGAAATGGCGAGTAAAATGCAATACTAAACTTCTAGGGTAAGGCAAACAGAGACCCGATTAGATCATTTTATATTTTTGTTAATATAAGAATTCAGCGAAATTCTATCTCATTTGTTCAATTTACGTCGCTCCTATTTCAGATAGCGTATTGGGCTAAGCGGTATCTCAAAGCGCATGAAATGGCGAGTAAAATGCAATACTAAACTTCTAGGATAAGGCAAACAGAGACCCGATTAGATCATTTTATATTTTTGTTAATATAAGAATTCAGCGAAATTCTATCACATTTGTTCAATTTACGTCGCTCATATTTCCGATAGCGTATTGGGCTAAGCGGCATCTCAAAGCGCATGAAATGACGAGTAAAATGCACTATTAAACTTCTAGGGTAGGGCAAACAGAGACCCGATTAGATCATTTTATATTTTGGTTAATATAAGAATTCAGCGAAATTCTATCACATTTGTTCAATTTACATCGCTCCTATTTCAGATAGCGAATTGGGCTAAGCGGCATCTCAAAGCGCATGAAATGACGAGTAAAATGCACTATTAAACTTCTAGGGTAGGGCAAACAGAGACCCTATTAGATAATTTTATATTATGGCTAATATAAGTATTCAGGGAAATTCTATCACATTTGTTCAATTTACGTCGCTCCTATTTCAGATAGCGTATTGGGCTAAGCAGCATCTCAAAGCCCATGAAATGGCGAGTAAAATGCACTGTTAAACTTCTAGGGTAGGGCAAACAGAGACCCGATTAGGTCATTTCATATTATGGTTTATTTAAGAATTCAGAAAAATTCTATCACATTTGTTCAATTTACGTCGCTCCTATTTCAGATAGATTATTGGGCTAAGTGGCATCTCAAAGCGCATGAAATGGCGAGTCAAATGCACTGCTAAACTTGTAGGGTAGGGCAAACAGGGACCCGATTAGATCATTTTATATTATCGTTAATTCAAGATGTCAGCAAAATTCTATCACATTTGTTCAATTTACGTCGCTCCAATTTCAGATAGCGTACTGGGCTAGGCGGCATCTTAAAGCGCATGAAATGACGAGTGAAATGCACCATTAAACTACTATGATAGGGCAATCAGAGACCCGACTAGATCATTTTATATTTTGGTTAATATAAGAATTCATCGAAATTCTATCACAATTGTTCAATTTACGTCGCTCCTATATCAGATAGCGTATTGGGCTAAGCGGCAGTTCAAAGCGCATGAAATGGCGAGTAAAATGCACTATTAATCTTCTAGGGTAAGGCAACCAGAGACCCGATTAGATCATTTTATATCATATACGGTTAATATAAGAATTCAGCGTAAGTCTATCACATTTGTTCAATTTACGTCGCTCCTATTTCAGATAGCTTATTGGGCTAAGCGGCATCTCAAAGCACATGAAATGACGAGTGAAATGCACTATTGAACTTCTAGGGTAGGGCAAACAGAGACCCGATTAGATCATTTTATATTATGGTTAATTTAAGAATTCAGCCAAATTCTATCACATTTGTTCAATTTACGTCGCTCCTATTTCAGATAGCGTACTGGGCTAGGCGGAATCTTAAAGCGCGTGGATTGGCGAGTAAAATGCACTATTAAACTTCTAGGATAAGGCAAACAGAGACCCGATTAGATCATTTTATATTACGGTTAATATAAGAATTCAGCGTAATTCTATCACCTTTGTTCAACTTACGTCGTTCCTATTTCAGATAGCGTACTGGGCTAGGCGGCATCTTAAAGCGCGTGGAATGGCGAGTAAAGTGCACTATTAAACTTCTATGATAGGGAATCAGAGACCCGATTAGATCATTTTATATACTGGTTAATATAAGAATTCAACAAAATTCTATCACATTTGTAAAATTTACGTCGCTCCTATTTCAGATAGCGTATTGGGCTAAGCGGTATCTCAAAGCGCATGAAATGGCGAGTAAAATGCAATACTAAACTTCTAGGGTAAGGCAAACAGAGACCCGATTAGATCATTTTATATTTTTGTTAATATAAGAATTCAGCGAAATTCTATCACATTTGTTCAATTTACGTCGCTCACATTTCCGATAGCGTATTGGGCTAAGCGGCATCACAAAGCGCATGAAATGGCGAGTAAAATGCACTATTAAACTTCTAGGGTAGGGCAAACAGAGACCCGATTAGATCATTTTATATTTTGGTTAATATAAGAATTCAGCGAAATTCTATCACATTTGTTCAATTTACATCGCTCCTATTTCAGATAGCGAATTGGGCTAAGCGGCATCTCAAAGCGCATGAAATGACGAGTAAAATGCACTATTAAACTTCTAGGGTAGGGCAAACAGAGACCCGATTAGATAATTTTATATTATGGTTAATTTAAGAATTCAGCCAAATTCTATCACATTTGTTCAATTTACGTCGCTCCTATTGCAGATATCGTATTGGGCTAAGCGGCATCTCAAAGCGCATGAAATGGCGAGTAAAATGCACTGCTAAACTTCTAGGGTAGGGCGAACAAAGGTCCGATTAGATCATTTTACATTAAGGTTAATATAAGAATTCAGGGAAATTCTATTACATTTGTTCAATTTAAGTCGCTCGTATTTCAGATAGCGGATTGGGCTAAGCGCCATCTCAAAGCGCATGAAATTGCGAGTGAAATGCACTATTAAACTTCTAGGGTAGGGCGAACAGAGACCCGATTAGATCATTTTACATTAAGGTTAATATAAGTATTCAGGGAAATTCTATCACATTTGTTCAATTTACGTCGCTCCTATTTCAGATAGCGTATTGGGCTAAGCAGCATCTCAAAGCCCATGAAATGGCGAGTAAAATGCACTGTTAAACTTCTAGGGTAGGGCAAACAGAGACCCGATTAGATCATTTCATACTATGGTTTATTTAAGACTTCAGAAAAATTCTATCACATTTGTTCAATTTACGTCGCTCCTATTTCAGATAGCTTATTGGGCTAAGCCGCATCTCAAAGCGCATGAAATGACGAGTGAAATGCACTAGTAATCTTCTAGGGTAGGGCGAACAGAGATCCGATTAGATCATTTTATATTACGGTTAATATAAGAATTCAGCGTAATTCTATCACATTTGTTCAACATACGTCGCTCCTATTTCAGATAGCGTACTGGGCTAGGCGGCATCTTAAAGCGCGTGGAAGGGCGAGTAAAATGCACTTCTAAACTTCTATGATAGGGCAATCAGAGTCACGTTTAGATCATTTTATACTTTGTTTAATATAAGATTTCAGGGAAATTCTATCACATTTGTTGAATTTACGTCGCTCCTATTTCAGATAGCGTATTGGGCTAAGCGGCATCTCAAAGCGCATGAAATGACGAGAGAAATGCACTATTAAACTTCTTGGGTAGGGCAAACAGAGACCCGATTAGATCATTTTATATTATGGTTAATTCAAGATGTCAGCAAAATTCTATCACATTTGTTCAATTTACGTCGCTCCTATTTCAGATATCGTATTGGGCTAAGCGGCATCTCAAAGCGCATGAAATGGCGAGTAAAATACACTATTAAACTACTATGATAGGGCAATCAGAGACCCGACTAGATCATTTACATTTTGGATAATATAAGAATTCAGCGAAATTCTATCACAATTGTTCAATTTACGTCGCTCCAATTTCAGATAGCGTATTGGGCTAAGCGGCATCTCAAAGCGCATGAAATGGCGAGTAAAATGCACTATTAATCTTCTAGGGTAAGGCAACCAGAGACCCGATTAGATCATTTTATATCATATACGGTTAATATAAGAATTCAGCGTAAGCCTATCACATTTGTTCAATTTACGTCGCTCCTATTTCAAATAGCTTATTGGGCTAAGCGGCATCTCAAAGCACATGAAATGACGAGTGAAATGCACTATTGAACTTCTAGGGTAGGGCAAACAGAGACCCGATTAGATCATTTTATATTATGGTTAATTTAAGAATTCAGCCAAATTCTATCACATTTGTTCAATTTACGTCGCTCCTATTTCAGATAGCGTACTGGGCTAGGCGGAATCTTAAAGCGCGTGGATTGGCGAGTAAAATGCACTATTAAACATCTATGATAGGGCAATCAGAGACCCGATTAGATCATTTTATATTTTGGTTAATATAAGAATTCAGCGAAATTCTATCACAATTGTTCTATTTACGTCGCTCCTATTTCAGATAGCGTATTGGGCTAAGCGGCATCTCAAAGCGCATGAAATGGCGAGTGGAATGCACTATTAAACTTCTAGGGTAGGGCGAACAGAGACCCGATTAGATCATTTTACATTAAGGTTAATATAAGTATTCAGGGAAATTCTATCACATTTGTTCAATTTACGTCGCTCCTATTTCAGATAGCGTATTGGGCTAAGCGGCATCTCAAAGAGCATGAAATGGCGAGTAAAATGCACTGTTAAACTTCTAGGGTAGGGCAAACAGAGACCCGATTAGATCATTTCATATTATGCTTTATTTAAGAAATCAGAAAAATTCTATCACATTTGTTCAATTTACGTCGCTGATATTTCAGATAGCGTATTGGGCTAAGCGGCATCTCAAAGCGCATGAAATGACGAGTGAAATGCACTATTAATCTTCAAGGGTAGGGCGAACAGAGACCGGACTAGAACATTTTACATTAAGGTTAATATAAGAATTCAGCGAAATTCTCTCACATTTGTTCAAATTACGTCGCTCCTATTTCAGATAGCTTATTGGGCTAAGCGGCATCTCAAAGCGCATGAAATGACGAGTGAAATGCACTAGTAATCTTCTAGGGTCGGGCGAACAGAGATCCGATTAGATCATTTTATATTACGGTTAATATAAGAGTTCAGCGTAATCCTATCATATTTGTTCAACATACGTCGCTCCTATTTCAGATAGCGTACTGGGCTAGGCGGCATCTTAAAGCGCGTGGAAGGGCGAGTAAAATGCACTTCTAAACTTCTATGATAGGGCAATCAGAGTCCCGTTTAGATCATTTTATATTTTGTTTAATATAAGATTTCAGGGAAATTCTATCACATTTGTTGAATTTACGTCGCTCCTATTTCAGATAGCGTATTGTGCTAAGCGGCATCTCAAAGCGCATGAAATGACGAGAGAAATGCACTATTAAACTTCTTGGGTAGGGCAAACAGAGATCCGATTAGATCATTTTATATTATGGTTAATTCAAGATGTCAGCAAAATTCTATCACATTTGTTCAATTTACGTCGCTCCTATTTCAGATATCGTATTGGGCTAAGCGGCATCTCAAAGCGCATGAAATGGCGAGTAAAATGCACTTCTAAACTTGTAGGGTAGGGCAAACAGGGACCCGATTAGATCATTTTATATTATCGTTAATTCAAGATGTCAGCAAAATTCTATCACATTTGTTCAATTTACGTCGCTCCAATTTCAGATAGCGTACTGGGCTAGGCGGCATCTTAAAGCGCGTGGAATGGCGATCAAAATGCACTATTAAACTTCTATGATAGGGCAATCAGAGACCCGACTAGATCATTTTATATTTTGGTTAATATAAGAATTCAGCGAAATTCTATCACAATTGTTCAATTTACGTCGCTCCTATTTCAGATAGCGTATTGGGCTAAGCGGCATCTCAAAGCGCACGAAATTACGAGTGAAAGGCACTATTAAACTTCTAGGGTAGGGCGAACAGAGAACCGATTAGATGATTTTATATTACTGTTAATATAAGAATGCAGCGTAATTCTATCACATTTGTTCAACTTACGTCGCTCCTATTTCAGATATCGTATTGGGCTAAGCGGCATCTCAAAGCGCATGAAATGGCGAGTAAAATGCACTGCTAAACTTGTAGGGTAGGGCAAACAGGGACCCGATTAGATCATTTTATATTATCGTTAATTCAAGATGTCAGCAAAATTCTATCACATTTGTTCAATTTACGTCGCTCCAATTTCAGATAGCGTACGGGGCTAGGCGGCATCTTAAAGCACATGAAATGACGAGTGAAATGCACTATTAAACTACTATGATAGGGCAATCAGAGACCCGACTACATCATTTTATATTTTGGTTAATATAAGAATTCAGCGAAATTCTATCACAATTGTTCAATTTACGTCGCTCCTATTTCAGATAGCGTATTGGGCTAAGCGGCATCTCAAAGCGCACGAAATTACGAGTGAAAGGCACTATTAACCTTCTAGGGTAGGGCGAACAGAGAACCGATTAGATGATTTTATATTACTGTTAATATAAGAATTCAGCGTAATTCTATCACATTTGTTCAACTTACGTCGCTCCTACTTCAGATAGCGTACTGGGCTCGGCGGCATCTTAAAGCGCAAGAAATGGCGAGTAAAATGCACTATTAAACTTCTAGGGTAGGGCAAACAGAGACCCGATAAGATGATTTTATATGATGGTTAATTTAAGAATTCAGCCAAATTCTATCACGTTTGTTCAATTTACGTCGCTCCTATTTCAGATAGCGTATTGGGCTAAGCGGCATCTCAAAGCGCACGAAATTACGAGTGAAAGGCACTATTAAACTTCTAGGGTAGGGCGAACAGAGAACCGATTAGATGATTTTATATTACTGTTAATATAAGAATGCAGCGTAATTCTATCACATTTGTTCAACTTACGTCGCTCCTACTTCAGATAGCGTACTGGGCTCGGCAGCATCTTAAAGCGCAAGAAATGGCGAGTAAAATGCACTATTAAACTTGTATGATAGGGCAATCAGAGACGCGATTAGATCATTTTATATTATGGTTAATATAAGAATTCAGCCAAATTCTATCACATTTGTTCAATTTACGTCGCTACTATTTCAGATAGCGTATTGGGCTAAGCGCCATCTCAAAGCGCATGAAATGGCGAGTAAAATGCACTATTAAACTTCTAGGGTAGGGCAAACAGAGACCCGATTAGATCATTTTATATTATGGTTAATTTAAGAATTCAGCAAAATTCTATCACATTTGTTCAATTTACATCGCTCCTATTTCAGATATCGTATTGGGCTAAGCGGCAACTCAAAGCGCATGAAATGACGAGTGAAATGCAGTATTAAACTTCTAGGATAGGGCGAACAGAGAACCGATTAGATCATTTTACATTAAGGTTAATATAAGAATTCTGGGTAATTCTATCACGTTTGTTCAATGTACGACGCTCCTATTTCAGATAGCATATTGGGCTAAGCGGCATCTGAAAGCGCACGAAATGGCGAGTAAAATGCCCTATTAAATTTCTAGGGTAGGGCAAACAGAGACCGGATAAGATCATTTTATATTACGGTTAATATAAGAATTCAGCGTAATTCTATCACATTTGTTCAACTTACGTCGCTCCTATTGCAGATAGCGTACTGGGCTAGGCGGCATCTTAAAGCGCGTGGAATGGCGGGTAAAATGCACTATTAAACTTCTATGATAGGGCTATCAGAGACCCGATTAGATCATTTTATATTTTGGTTAATATAAGAATTCAGCGAAATTCTATCACATTTGTTCAACTTACGTCGCTCCTATTTCAGATAGCGTATTGGGCTAAGCGGCATCTCAAAGCGCATGAAATGACGAGTGAAATGCACTATTAATCTTCAAGGGTAGGGCGAACAGAGACCCGATTAGAACATTTTACATTAAGGTTAACATAAGAATTCAGCGAAATTCTCTCACATTTGTTCAATTTACGTCGCTCCTATTTCAGATAGCTTATTGGGCAAAGCGGCATCTCAAAGCTCGCGGAATGGCGAGTAAAATGCACTATTAAACTTCTATGCTAGGGCAATCAGAGACCCGATTAGATCATTTAATATTTTGGTTAATATAAGATACAGGGAAATTCTATCACATTTGTTCAATTTACGTCGCTCCTATTTCAGAAAGCGTATTGGGCTAAGTGGCATTTCAAAGCGCATGAAATTGCGAGTAAAATGCCCTATTAAACTTCTAGGATAAGTCAAACAGAGACCCGATTAGATCATTTTATATTATGGTTAATTTAAGAAATCAGCAAAATTCTATCACATTCGTTCAATTTAGGTCGCTCCTATTTCAGATAGCGTACTGGGCTAGGCGGCATCTTAAAGCGCGTGGAATGGCCAGTAGAATGCACTACTAAAATTCAATGATAGGG
Organism: Macropis europaea; assembly: GCA_916610135.2. Taxonomy (NCBI): domain Eukaryota; kingdom Metazoa; phylum Arthropoda; class Insecta; order Hymenoptera; family Melittidae; genus Macropis; species Macropis europaea. Next base: position 127,175 of record CAKAJE020001090.1, on the reverse strand, counting down.
CAATCAGAGACCCGATTAGATCATTTTATATTTTGTTTAATATAAGATTTCAGGGAAATTCTATCACATTTGTTCAATTTACGTCGCTCCTATGTCAGATAGCGTGTTGGGCTAAGCGGCATCTCAAAGCGCATGAAATGGCGAGTAAAATGCAATACTAAGCTTCTAGGATAAGGCAAACAGAGACCCGATTAGATCATTTTATATTTTGGTTAACATAAGAATTCAGCGAAATTCTATCACAATTGTTCAATTTACGTCGCTCCCATTTCAGATAGCGTATTGGGCTAAGCGGCATCTCAAAGCGCATGAAATGGCGAGTAAAATGCACTATTAATCTTCTAGGGTAAGGCAAACAGGGACCCGATTAGATCATTTTATAATACGGTTAATATAAGAATTCAGCGTAATTCTATCACATTTGTTCAATTTACGTCGCCCCTATTTCTAATAGCGTATTGTGCTAAGCGGCATCTTAAACAGCGTGGAATGGCGAGTGAAATGCACTATTAAACTTCTAGGGTAGGGCAAACAGAGACCAGATTAGATCATTTTATGTTATGGTTAATTTAAGAATTCTGCAAAATTCTATCACATTCGTTTAATTTAGGTCGCTCCTATTTCAGATAGCGTACTGGGCAAGGCGGCATCTTAAAGCGCGTGGAATGCCGAGTAAAATCCACTATTAAACTTGTAGGCTAGGGCGAACAGAGACCAGATTAGATCATTTTACATTCTGGTTAATAAAATAATTCAGCGAAATTCTATCACCTTTGTTCAACTTTCGTCGCTCCTATTTCAGATAGCTTATTGGGCTAAGCGGCATCTCAAAGCGGATGAAATGGCGAGTAAAATGCACTATTAAACTTCTAGGGTAGGGCAAACAGAGACCAGATTAGATCATTTCATATTATGGTTAATTTAAGAATTCAGCAAAATTCTGTCACATTTGTTCAATGTACGTCGCTCCTATTTCGGATAGCGTACTGGGCTAGGCGGCACCCTAAAGCGCGTGGAGTGGCGAGTAAAATGCACTATTAATCTTCTATGATAGGGCAATCAGAGACCCGATTAGATCATTTTATATTTTGGTTAATATAAGAATTCAGCGAAATTCTATCACATTTGTTCAATTTACGTCGCTCGTATTTCAGATAGCTTATTGTGCTTAGCGGCATCTGAAAGCGCATGAAATAACGAGTGAAATGCACTATTAAACTTCTAGGGTAGGGCAAACAGAGACCCGATCAGATCATTTTATGTTATGGTTAATTTAAGAATTCTGCAAAATTCTATCACATTCGTTCAATTGAGGTCGCTGCTATTTCAGATAGCGTACTGGGCAAGGCGGCATCTTAAAGCGCGTGGAATGCCGAGTAAAATCCACTATTAAACTTCTAGGCTAGGGCGAACAGAGACCAGATTAGATCATTTTACATTCTGGTTAATAAAATAATTCAGCGAAATTCTATCACCTTTGTTCAACTTTCGTCGCTCCTATTTCAGATAGCATATAGGGCTAAGCGGCATCTCAAAGCGGATGAAATGGCGAGTAAAATGCACTATTAAACTTCTAGGGTAGGGCAAACAGAGACCCGATTAGATCATTTTATATTATGGTTAATTTAAGAATTCAGCAAAATTCTGTCACATTTGTTCAATGTACGTCGCTCCTATTTCGGATAGCGTACTGGGCTAGGCGGCACCCTAAAGCGCGTGGAGTGGCGAGTAAAATGCACTATTAATCTTCTATGATAGGGCAATCAGAGACCCGATTAGATCATTTTATATTTTGGTTAATATAAGAATTCAGCGAAATTCTATCACATTTGTTCAATTTACGTCGCTCGTATTTCAGATAGCTTATTGTGCTTAGCGGCATCTCAAAGCGCATGAAATGGCGAGTAAAATGCACTACTAAACTTCTAGGGTAGGGCCAACAGAGACCCGATTAAATCATTTTATATGATAGTTAATTTAAGAATTCAGCGAAATTCTATCACATTTGTTCAATTTACGTCGCTCCTATTTCAAATAGCGTATTGGGCTAAGCGGCATCTCAAAGCGCATGAAATGGCGAGTAAAATGCAATTCTAAACTTCTAGGACAAGGCAAACAGAGACCCGATTAGATCATTTTATATTATAGTTAATTTAAGAATTCAGCGAAATTCTATCACATTTGTTCAATTTACGTCGCTCCTATTTCGGATAGCGTATTGGGCTAAGCGGTATCTCAAAGCGCATGAAATGGCGAGTAAAATGCAATACTAAACTTCTAGGATAAGGCAAACAGAGACCCGATTAGATCATTTTATAGTACGGTTAATATAAGAATTCAGCGTAATTCCATCACATTTGTTCAACTTACGTCGCTCCTAATTTAGATAGCGTACTGGGCTAGGCGGCATCTTAAAGCGCGTGGAATGGCGAGTAAAATGCACTGCTAAACTTCTATGATAGGGCAATCAGAGACCCGATTAGATCATTGTATATTTTGTTTAATATAAGATTTCAGGGAAATTCTATCAAATTTGTTCAATTTACGTCGCTCCTATTTCAGATAGCGTATTGGGCTAACCGGCATCTCAAGGCGCATGAAATGGCGAATAAAATGCGCTATTAAACTTCTAGGCTAGGGCGAACAGAGACCCGATTAGATCATTTTACATTATGGTTCTTAAAAGAATTCAGCGAAATTCTAGGACATTTGTTCAACGTACGTCGCTCCTATTTCAGATAGCGTATTGGGATAAGCGGCATCGAAAAGCGCATGAAATGGCGAGTAAAATGCACAATTAAACTACTAGGGTAGGGCAAACAGAGACCCGATTAGATCATTTTATATTGTGGTTAATTTAAGAATTCAGCAAAATTCTATCACATTTGTTGAATTTACGTCGCTCCTATTTCAGATAGCGTATTGCGCTAAGCGGCATCTCAAAGCGCATGAAATGGCCAGTAAAATGCACTATCAAACTTCTAGGATAAGGCAAACGGAGACCCGATTAGATCATTTTATATTACGGTTAATATAAGAATTCAGCGTAATTCTATCACATTTGTTCAACTTACGTCGCTCCTATTTCAGGTAGCGCACTGGGCTAGGCGGCATCTTAAAGCGCGTGGAATGGCGAGTAAAATTCACTATTAAACTTCTAGGATAAGGCAAAGAGAGACCCGATTAGATCATTTTATATTACGGTTAATATAAGAATTCGGCGTAGTTCTTTCACATTTGTTCAATTTACGTCGCTGATATTCCAGATAGCTTATTGTGCTACGCGGCATCTCAAAGCGCATGAAATGACGAGTGAAATGCACTATTATACTTCTAGGGTAGGGCGAACAGAGACCCGAAGAGATCATTTTACATTAAGGTGAATATAAGAATGCAGCGTTATTCTGTCACATTTGTTCAACTTACGTCGCTCCTATTTCAGATAGCGTATTGGGTTAAGCGTCATCTCAAAGCGCATGAAATGGCGAGAAAAATGCACTATTAAACTTCTACGGTAGGGCGAACAGAGACCCGATTAGATCATTTTACATTAAGGTTAATATAAGTATTCAGCGAGATTCTATCACACTTCTTCAATTTACGTCGCTTCTACTTCAGACAGCGTACTGGGCTAGGCGGCATCTTAAATCGCGTGGAATGGCGAGTAAAATGAACTATCAACCTTCTATGATAGGGCAATCAGAGACCCGATTAGATCATTTTACATTTTGTTTAATATAAGATTTCTGGGAAATTCTATCACATTTGTTTAATTTACGTCGCTCCTATTTCAGATAGCGTATTGGGCGAAGCGGCATCTCAAAGCGCATGAAATGGCGACTAAAATGCACTATTAAACTTCTAGGGTAGGGCAAGCAGAGACCCCATTAGATCATTTTATATTATGGTTAATTTAAGAATTCTGCAAGATTCTATCACATTTGTTCAATTTACGTCGCTCCTATTTCAGATAGCGTATTGGGCTAGGCGGCATCTCAAAGCGCATGAAATGGCGAGAAAAATGCACTATTAAACTTCTACGGTAGGGCGAACAGAGACCCGATTAGATCATTTTAAATTAAGGTTAATATAAGTATTCAGCGAGATTCTATCACATTTGTTCAATTTGCGTCGCTCCTATTTCAGACAGCGTACTGGGCTAGGAGGCATCTTAAGGCGCGTGGAATGGCGAGTAAAATGCAGTATTAAACTTCTATGGTAGGGAAACCAGAGACCCGATTAGATCATTTTATATTAAGGTTACTTTAAGAATTCAGCGAAATTCTGTCACATTTGTTCAATTTACGTCGCTCCTATTTCAAGTAGCTTATTGGGCGAAGCGTCGTCTCAAAGCGAAGAAATGACGAGTGAAATGCACTATTAAACTTCTAGGGTAGGGCAAACAGAGACCCGATTAGATCATTTTATGTTTTGGTTAATTTAAGAATTCAGCGAAATTCTATCACATTTGTTCAACTTACGTCGCTCCTAATTTAGATAGCGTACTGGGCTAGGCGGCATCTTAAAGCGCGTGGAATGGCGAGTAAAATGCACTGCTAAACTTCTATGATAGGGCAATCAGAGACCCGATTAGATCATTGTATATTTTGTTTAATATAAGATTTCAGGGAAATTCTATCACATTTGTTCAATTTACGTCGCTCCTATTTCAGACAGCGTACTGGGCTAGGCGGCATCTTAAAGCGTGTGGAATGGCGAGTAAAATGCACTATTAACCTTCTATGATAGGGCAATCAGAGACCAGACTAGATCATTTTATACCTTGGTTAATATAAGAATTCAGCGAAATTCTATCACATTTGTTCAATTTGCGTCGCTCCTATTTCAGACAGCGTACTGGGCTAGGAGGCATCTTAAGGCGCGTGGAATGGCGAGTAAAATGCAGTATTAAACTTCTATGGTAGGGAAACCAGAGACCCGATTAGATCATTTTATATTATGGTTAATTTAAGAATTCAGCAAAATTCTATCATATTTGTTCAATTTACGTCGCTCCTATTTCGGATAGCGTATTGGGCTAAGCGGCATCTCAAAGCGCATGAAATGGCGAGTAAAATGCACTATTAAACTTCTAGGATAAGGCAAACAGAGATCCGATTAGATCAATTTATAATACGGTTAATATAAGAATTCAGCGTAATTCTATCACATTTGTTCAATTTACGTCGCTCCTATTTCAGATAGCGTATTGTGCTAAGCGGCATCTCAAAGCGCATGAAATGGCGAGTGAAATCCACTATTAGACTTCTATGGTAGGGCGAACAGAGACCCGATTAGATCATTTTACATTAAGGTTAATATAAGAATTCAGGGAAATTCTATCACATTTGTTCAATTTACGTCGCTCCTATTTCAAATAGCTTATTGGGCGAAGCGGCGTCTCAAAGCGCATGAAATAACGAGTGAAATGCACTATTAAACTTCTAGGGTAGGGCAAACAGAGACCCGGTTAGATCATTTGATATTATGGTTAATTTAAGAATTCAGCGAAATTCTATCACATTTGTTCAATTTACGTCGCTTCTATTTCAGATAGCGTATTGGGATAAGCGGCATCTCAAAGCGCATGAAATGGCGAGTAAAATGCACTATTAAACTTCTAGGGTAGGGCGAACAGAGACCCGATTAGATCATTTTACATTAAGGTTAATATAAGAATTCAGGGAAATTCTATCACCTTTGTTCAACTTTAGTCGCTCCTATTTCAGATAGCGTATTGGGCTAAGCGGCATCTCAAAGCGCATGAAATTGCGAGTAAAATGCACTATCAAACTTCTAGGATAAGGCAAACAGAGACCCGATTAGATCATTTTATATTACGGTTAATATAAGAATTCTGCGAAATTCTATCACATTTGTTCAATTTACGTCGCTCATATTTCAGATAGCGTATTGCACTAAGCGGCATCTCAAAGCGCATGAAATGGCGAGTAAAATGCACTATTAAACTTCTAGGGTAGGACCAACAGAGACCCGATTAAATCATTTTATATTATAGTTAATTTAAGAATTCAGCGAAATTCTATCACATTTGTTCAATTTACGTCGCTCCTATTTCAGATAGCGTATTGGGCTAAGCGGCATCTCAAAGCGCATGAAATGGCGAGTAAAATGCAATACTAAACTTCTAGGATAAGGCAAACAGAGACCCGATTAGATCATTTTATATTTTGGTTAATATAAGAATTCAGCGAAATTCTATCACATTTGTTCAATTTACGTCGCTCCTATTTCAGGTAGCGTACTGGGCTAGGCGGCATCCTAAAGCGCGTGGAATGGCGAGTAAAATTCACTATTAAACTTCTAGGATAAGGCAAACAGAGACCCGATTAGATCATTTTACATTACGGTTAATATAAGAATTCGGCGTAGTTCTTTCACATTTGCTCAATTTACGTCGCTGCTATTCCAGATAGCTTATTGTGCTTAGCGGCATCTCAAAGCGCATGAAATGACGAGTGAAATGCACTATTAAACTTCTAGGGTAGGGCAAACAGAGACCCGATTAGATCATTTGATATTATGGTTAATTTAAGAATTCAGCGAAATTCTATCACATTTGTTCAATTTACGTCGCTCCTATTTCAGATAGCGTATTGGGATAAGCGGCATCTCAAAGCGCATGAAATGGCGAGTAAAATGCACTATTAAACTTCTAGGGTAGGGCGAACAGAGACCCGATTAGATCATTTTACATTAAGGTTAATATTAGTATTCAGCGAGATTCTATCACATTTGTTCAATTTACGTCGCTCCTATTTCAGACAGCGTACTGGGCAAGGCTGCATCTTAAAGCGTGTGGAATGGCGAGTAAAATGCACTATTAACCTTCTATGATAGGGCAATCAGAGATCAGACTAGATCATTTTATACCTTGGTTAATATAAGAATTCAGCGAAATTCTATCACATTTGTTAAATTTACGTCGCTCCTATTTCAGACAGCGTACTGGGCTAGGCGGCATCTTAAAGCGTGTGGAATGGCGAGTAAAATGCACTATTAACCTTCTATGATAGGGCAATCAGAGACCAGACTAGATCATTTTATACCTTGGTTAATATAAGAATTCAGCGAAATTCTATCACATATGTTAAATTTACGTCGCTCCTATTTCAGATAGCCTATTGGGCTAAGCGGCATCTCAAAGCGCATGAAATGGCGTGTAAAATGCACGATTAAACTTCTAGGGTAGGGCAAACAGAGACCCGATTAGATCATTTTATATTTTGTTTCATATAAGAATTCAGCGAAATTCTATCACATTTGTTCAATTTACGTCGCTCCTATTTCACACAGCTTATTGGGCTTAGCGGCATCTCAAAGCGCATGAAATGGCGAACAAAATGCACTATTAAACTTCTAGGCTAGGGCGAACAGAGACCAGATTAGATCATTTTATATTTTGGTTAATATAAGAATTCTGCGAAATTCTATCACATTTGTTCAACTTACGTCGCTCCTATTTCAGATAGCGTACTGGGCTAGGCGGCATCTTACAGCGCGTGGAATGGCCAGTAAAATGCACTACTAAACTTCTATGATAGGACAATCAGAGACCCGATTAGATCATTTTATATTTTGGTTAATATAAGAATTCAGCGAAATTCTATCACATTTGTTCAATTTACGTCGCTCCTATTACAGATAGCTTATTGTGCTTAGCGGCATCTCAAAGCGCATGAAGTGACGAGTGAAATGCACTATTAAACTTCTAGGGTAGGGCAAACAGAGACCCGATTATATCATTTTACATTATGGTTAATGTAAGAATTCAGCGAAATTCTATCACATTTGTTCAATTTACGTTGCTCCTATTTCAGATAGCTTATTGGGCTTAGCGGCATCTCAAAGCGCATGAAGTGTCGAGTGAAATGCCCTATTAAACTTCTTGGGTAGGGCAAACAGAGACCCGATTAGATCATTTTATATTATGGTTAATTTAAGAATTCAGCAAAATTCTATCACATTTGTTCAACTTACGTCGCTCCTATTTCAGATAGCGTACTGTGCTAGGCGGCATCTTAAAGCTCGTGGAATGGCGAGTAAAATGCACTACTAAACTTCTATGATAGGGCAATCGGAGACCCGATTAGCTCATTTTATATTTTGTTTAATATAAGATTTCAGGGAAATTCTATCACATTTGTTCAATTTACGTCGCTCCTATTTCAGATAGCTTATTGGGATAAGCGGCATGTCAAAGCGCATGAAATGACGAGTGAAATGCACTGTTAAACTTCTATGATAGGGCAATCAGAGACCCGATTAGATCATTTTATATTTTGTTTAATATAAGATTTCAGGGAAATTCTATCACATTTGTTCAATTTACGTCGCTCCTATTTCAGATAGCTTATTGGGCTAAGCGGCATCTGAAGGCGCATGAAATGGCGAGTAAAATGCACTATTAAACTTCAACGATAGGGCAATCAGAGACCCGATTAGATCATTTCATATTTTGGTTAATATAAGAATTCAACGAAATTCTATCACATTTGTTCAATTTACGTCGCTTCTATTACAGATAGCTTATTGGGCTTAGCGGCATCTCAAAGCGCATAAAATGACGAGTGAAATGCACTATTAAACTTCTAGGGTAGGGCGAACAGAGACCCGAGCAGATCATTTTACATTATGGTTAATTTAAGAATTCAGCGAAATTCTATCACATTTGTTCAATTTACGTCGCTCCTATTACAGGTAGCTTATTGGGCTCGGCGGCATCTCAAAGCGCATGAAATGACGAGTGAAATGCACCATTAGACTTCTATGGTAGGGCGAACAGAGACACGATTAGATCATTTTATATTTTGGTTAATATAAGAATTCAGTGAAATTCTATCACATTTGTTCAATTTACGTCGCTCCTATTTCAAATAGCGTACTGGGCTCAGCGGCATCTCAAAGCGCATGAAATGGCGAGCAAAATGCACTATTAAACTTCTATCCTAGGGCAATCAGAGACCCGATTAGATCATTTTATATTTTGGTTAATATAAGAATTCAGTGAAATTCTATCACATTTGTTCAATTTACGTCGCTCCTATTCCAGATAGCGTATTGGGCAAAGCGGCATCTCAAAGCGTATGAAATGGCGAATAAAATGCACTATTAAAGTTCTAGGCTAGGGCGAACAGAGACCCGATTAGATCATTTTACATTATGGTTAATAAAAGAATTCAGCGAAATTCTATCACATTTGTTCAACTTACGTCGCTCCTATTTCAGATAGCGTACTGGGCTAGGGGCCATCTTGAAGCGCGTGGAATGGCGAGTAAAATGCACTGCTCAACTTTTATGATAGGGCAATCAGAGACCCGATTAGCTCATTTTATATTTTGTTTAATATAAGATTTCAGGGAAATTCTATCACATTTGTTCAATTTACGTCGCTCCTGTTTCAGATAGCTTTTTGGGCTAAGCGGCATCTGAAGGCGCATGAAATGGCGAGTAAAATGCACTATTAAACTTCTAGGGTAGGGCAAACAGAGACCCGATGAGATCGTTTTATATTATGGTTAATTTAAGATGTCAGCAAAATTTTATCACATTTGTTCAATTTACGTCGCTCCTATTTCAGATAGCGTACTGGGCTAGGCGGCATCTTAAAGCGCGTGGAATGGTGAGTAAAATGCACTATTAAACTTCTAGGGTAGGGCAATCAGAGACCCGATTAGATCATTTTATATTTTGGTTAATATAAGAATTCAACGAAATTCTATCACATTCGTTCAATTTACGTCGCTTCTATTACAGATAGCTTATTGGGCTTAGCGGCATCTCAAAGCGCATGAAATGACGAGTGAAATGCACTATTAAACTTCTAGGGTAGGGCAAACAGAGACCCGATTAGGTCATTTTATATTATGGTTAATTTAAGAATTCAGCAAAATTCTATCACATTTGTTCAATTTACGTCGTTCCTATTTCAGATAGCGTCCTGGGCTAAGCGGCATCTAAAAGCGCATGAAATGGCAAGTATAATGCACTATTATACTTCTAGGATAAGGCAAACAGAGACCCGATTAGATCATTTTATATTACGGTTAATATAAGAGTTCAGCGAAATTCTATCACATTTGTTCAACTTACGTCGCTCCTATTTCAGATAGCGTATTGGGCTAAGCGGCATCGCAAAGCGCATGAAATGGCGAGTGAAATGCACCATTAGACTTCCATGGTAGGGCGAACAGAGACCCGATTAGATCATTTTATATTTTGGATAATATAAGAATTCACTGAAATTCTATCACATTTATCAATTTACGTCGCTCCTATTTCAAATAGCGTATTGGGCTCAGCGGCATCTCAAAGCGCATGAAATGGCGAGCAAAATGCACTATTAAACTTCTAGGGTAGGGCAAACAGAGACCCGATTAGATCATTTTATGTTATGGTTAATTTAAGAATTCAGCGAAATTCTATCACATTTGTTCAATTTACGTCGCTCCTATTGCAGATAGCGAACTGGGCTATGCGGCATCTTAAAGCGTTCGGAATGGCGAGTAAAATGCACTACTTAACTTCTATCCTAGGGCAATCAGAGACCCGATTAGATCATTTTATATTTTGGTTAATATAAGAATTCAGTGAAATTCTATCACATTTGTTCAATTTACGTCGCTCCTATTTCAGATAGCGTATTGGGCAAAGCGGCATCTCAAAGCGTTTGAAATGGCGAATAAAATACACTATTAAAGTTCTAGGCTCGGGCGAACAGAGATCCGATTAGATCATTTTACATTATGGTTAATAAAAGAATTCAGCGAAATTCTATCACATTTGTTCAACTTATATCGCTCCAATTTCAGATAGCGTATTAGGCTAAGCGGCATCTCAAAGCGCATGAAATGACGAGTATAATACACTATTAAAGTTCTAGGGTAGGGCAAACAGAGACCCGATTAGATCATTTTATATTATGGTTAATTTAAGGATTGAGCGAAATTCTATCACATTCGTTCAATTTACGTCGCTCCTATTTCAGACAGCGTATTGGGCAAAGCGGCATCTCAAAGCGCAAGAAATGACGAGTGAAATGCACTATTAAACTTCTAGGGTAGGGCGAACAGAGACCCGATTAGATCATTTTACATTAAGGTTAATATAAGTATTCAGCGAGATTCTATCACACTTGTTCAATTTACGTCGCTTCTATTTCAGACAGCGTACTGGACTAGGCGGCATCTTAAAGCGCGTGGAATGGCGAGTAAAATGCACTATTAACCTTCTATGATAGGGCAATCAGAGACCAGATTAGATCATTTTATACTTTGGTTAATATAAGAATTCAGCGAAATTCTATCACATTTGTTCAATTTACGTCGCTCCTATTTCAGATAGCGTATTGGGCTAAGTGGCATCTCAAAGCGCATGAAATGGCGAGTGAAATGCACTATCAAACTTCTAGGGTAGGGCAAACAGGGACCCGATTAGATCATTTTATATTATGGTTAATTTAAGAATTCAGCAAAATTGTCTCACATTTGTGCAATTTACGTCGTTCCTATTTCAGATAGCGTCCTCGGCTAAGCGGCATCTAAAAGCGCATGAAATGGCGAGTATAATGCACTATTATACTTCTAGGATAAGGCAAACAGAGACCCGATTAGATCATTTTATATTACGGTTAATATAAGAATGCAGCGTGATTCTATCACATTTGTTCAAGTTACGTCGCTCCTATTTCAGATAGCGTACTGGGCTAGGCGGCATCTTAAAGAGCGTGGAATGGCGAGTAAAATGCAATACTAAACTTCTATGATAGGGCAATCAGAGATCCGATTAGCTCATTTTATATTTTGTTTAATATATGATTTCAGGGAAATTCTATCACATTTGTTCAATTTACGTCTCTCCTATTTCAGATAGCTTATTGGGCTAAGCGGTATGTCAAAGCGCATGAAATGACGAGTAAAATGCGCTATTATACTTCTAGGATAAGGCAAACAGAGACCCGATTAGATCATTTTATATTACGGTTAATATAAGAATTCAGCGTAATTCTATCACATTTGTTCAAGTTACGTCGCTCCTATTTCAGATAGCGTACTGGGCTAGGCGGCATCTTAAAGCGCGTGGAATGGCGAGTAAAATGCACTACTAATCTTCTATGATAGAGCGAACAGAGACCCGATTAGATCATTTTACATTAAGGTTAATATAAGGACTCACGGAAATTCTATCAAATTTGTTTAATTTGCGTCGCTCCTATTTCAGATAGCGTATTCGGCTAAGCGGCATCTCAAAGCGCATGAAGTGGCGAATAAAATGCACTATTAAACTTCTAGGCTAGGGCGAACAGAGACCCGATCAGATCATTTTACATTATGGTTAATAAAAGAATTCAGCGAAATTCTATCACATTTGTTCAACTTACGTCGCTCCTATTTCAGATAGCGTATTGGGCTAAGCGGCATCACAAAGCGCATGAAATGGCGAGTGGAATGCACTATTAGACTTCTATGGCAGGGCGAACAGAGACCCGATTAGATCATTTTACATTAAGGTTAATATAAGGATTCACGGAAATTCAATCACATTTGTTCAATTTACGTCGCTCCTATTTCAGATAGCGTATTGGGCAATGCGGCATCTCAAAGCGCATGAAATGGCGAGTAAAATGCACTATTAAACTTCTACGGTAGGGCGAACAGAGACCCGATTAGATCATTTTACATTAAGGTTAATATAAGGACTCACGGAAATTCTATCACATTTGTTCAATTTACGTCGCTCCTATTTCAGACAGCGTATTGGGCTATGCGGTATCTGAAAGCGCATGAAATGGCGAGTAAAATGCACTATTAAACTTCTAGGGTAGGGCAAACAGAGACCCGATGAGATCATTTTATATTATGGTTAATATAAGAATTCAGCGAAATTCTATCACATTTGTTCAATTTACGTCGCTCCTATTTCAGATAGCGTATTGGGCTAAGCGGCCTCTCAAAGCGCATGAAATGGCGAGTAAAATGGGCTATTAAACTTTTAGGATAAGGCAAACGGAGACCCGATTAGATCATTTTATATTACGGTTAATATAAGAATTCAGCGTAATTCTATCACATTTGTTCAAGTTACGTCGCTCCTATTTCAGATAGCGTACTGGGCTAGGCGGCATCTTAAAGCGCGTGGAAGGGCGAGTAAAATGCACTACTAAACTTCTATGATAGAGCAATCAGAGACCCGATTAGATCATTTTATATTTTGTATAATATAAAATTTCAGGGAAATTCTATCACATTTGTTCAATTTACGTCGCTCCTATTTCAGATAGCGTATTGGGTTAAGTGTCATCTCAAAGCGCATGAAATGACGAGTGAAATGCACTATTAAACTTCTAGGGTAGGGCGAACAGACACCCGATTACATCATTTTACATTAAGGTTAATATAAGTATTCAGCGAGATTCTATCACACTTGTTCAATTTACGTCGCTTCTATTTCAGACAGCGTACTGGGCTAGGCGGCATCTTAAAGCGCGTGGAATGGCGAGTACAATGCACTATTAACCTTCTATGATAGGGCAATCAGAGACCAGACTAGATCATTTTATACCTTGGTTAATATAAGAATTCAGCGAAATTCTATGACATTTGTTAAATTTACGTCGCTCCTATTTCAGATAGCCTATTGGGCTAAGCGGCATCTCAAAGCGCATGAAATGGCGTGTAAAATGCACGATTAAACTTCTATGATAGGGCAATCAGAGACCAGATTAGATCATTTTATACTTTGGTTAATATAAGAGTTCAGCGAAATTCTATCACATTTGTTCAATTTACGTCGCTCCTATTTCAGATAGCGTATTGGGCTAGGCGGCATCTCAAAGCGCATGAAATGACGAGTGAAATGCACTATTAAACTTCTAGGGTAGGGCGAACAGAGACCCGATTAGATCATTTTACATTAAGGTTAATATAAGTATTCAGCGAGATGCTATCACATTTGTTCAATTTGCGTCGCTCCTATTTCAGACAGCGTACTGGGCTAGGCGGCATCTTAAGGCGCGTGGAATGGCGAGTAAAATGCAGTATTAAACTTCTATGGTAGGGAAACCAGAGACCCGATTAGATCATTTTATATTAAGGTTACTTTAAGAATTCAGCGAAATTCTGTCACATTTGTTCAATTTACGTCGCTCCTATTTCAAGTTGCTTATTGAGCGAAGCGGCGTCTCAAAGCGCATGAAATGACGAGTGAAATGCACTATTAAACTTCTAGGGTAGGGCAAACAGAGACCCGATTAGATCATTTGATATTATGGTTAATTTAAGAACTCAGCGAAATTCTATCACATTTGTTCAATTTACGTCGCTCCTATTTCAGATAGCGTATTGGGATAAGCGACATCTCAAAGCGCATGAAATGGCGAGTAAAATGCACTATTAAACTTCTAGGGTAGGGCGAACAGAGACCCGATTAGTTCATTTTACATTAAGGTTAATATTAGTATTCAGCGAGATTCTATCACATTTGTTCAATTTACGTCGCTCCTATTTCAGACAGCGTACTGGGCTAGGCGGCATCTTAAAGCGTGTGGAATGGCGAGTAAAATGCACTATTAACCTTCTATGATAGGGCAATCAGAGACCAGACTAGATCATTTTATACCTTGGTTAATATAAGAATTCAGCGAAATTCTATCACATTTGTTAAATTTACGTCGCTCCTATTTCAGATAGCCTATTGGGCTAAGCGGCATCTCAAAGCGCATGAAATGGCGTGTAAAATGCACGATTAAACTTCTAGGGTAGGGCAAACAGAGACCAGATTAGATCATTTTATATTTTGTTTAATATAAGAATTCAGCGAAATTCTATCACATTTGTTCAATTTACGTCGCTCCTATTTCAGATAGGTTATTGGGCTAAGCGGCATGTCAAAGCGCATGAAATGACGAGTGAAATGCACTGTTAAACTTCTATGATAGGGCAACCAGAGACCCGATTAGATCATTTTATATTTTGTTTAATATAAGATTTCAGGGAAATTCTATCACATTTGTTCAATTTACGTCGCTCCTATTTCAGATAGCTTATTGGGCTAAGCGGCATCTGAAGGCGCATGAAATGGCGAGTAAAATGCACTATTAAACTTCTATGATAGGGCAATCAGAGACCCGATTAGATCATTTTATATTTTGGTTAATATAAGAATTCAACGAAATTCTATCACATTTGTTCAATTTACGTCGCTTCTGTTACAGATAGCTTATTGGGCTTAGCGGCATCTCAAAGCGCATGAAATGACGAGTGAAATGCACTATTAAACTTCTAGGGTAGGGCAAACAGAGACCCGATTAGGTTACTTTATATTATGGTTAATTTAAGAATTCAGCGAAATTCTATCACATTTGTTCAATTTACGTCGCTCCTATTACAGGTAGCTTATTGGGCTCAGCGGCATCTCAAAGCGCATGAAATGACGAGTGAAATGCACTATTAAACTTCTAGGCTAGGGCGAACAGAGACCCGAGCAGATCATTTTACATTATGGTTAATAAAAGAATTCAGCGAAACTCTATCACATTTGTTCAACTTACGTCGCTCCTATTTCAAATAGCTTATTGGGCGAAGCGGCGTCTCAAAGTGCATGAAACGACGAGTGAAATGCACTATTAAACTTCTAGGGTAGGGCAAACAGAGACCCGATTAGATCATTTGATATTATGGTTAATTTAAGAATTCAGCGAAATTCTATCACATTTGTTCAATTTACGTCGCTCCTATTTCAGACAGCGTACTGGGCTAGGCGGCATCTTAAGGCGCGTGGAATGGCGAGTAAAATGCACTATTAAACATCTATGGTAGGGAAACCAGAGACCCGATTAGATCATTTTATATTAAGGTTACTTTAAGAATTCAGCGAAATTCTATCACATTTGTTCAATTTACGTCGCTCCTATTTCAGATAGCTTATTGGGCCAAGCGGCGTCTCAAAGCGCATGAAATGACGAGTGAAATGCACTATTAAACTTCTAGGGTAGGGCAAACAGAGACCCGATTAGATCATTTTATATTTTGTTTAATATAAGAATTAAGCGAAATTCTATCACATTTGTTCAATTTACGTCGCTCCTATTTCAGACAGCTTATTGGGCTTAGCGGCATCTCAAAGCGCATGAAATGGCTAACAAAATGCACTATTAATCTTCTAGGCTAGGGCGAACAGAGACCAGATTAGATCATTTTATATTTTGGTTAATATAAGAATTCTGCGAAAATCTATCACATTTGTTCAACTTACGTCGCTCCTATTTCAGATAGCGTACTGGGCTAGGCGGCATCTTAAAGCGCGTGGAATGGCGAGTAAAATGCACTACTAAACTTCTATGATAGGGCAATCAGAGACCCGATTAGATCATTTTTTATATTTTGGTTAATATAAGAATTCAGCGAAATTCTATCACATTTGTTCAATTTACGTCGCTCCTATTACAGATAGCTTATTGTGCTTAGCGGCATCTCAAAGCGCATGAAGTGACGAGTGAAATGCACTATTAAACTTCTAGAGTAGGGCAAACAGAGACCCGATTATATCATTTTACATTATGGTTAATGTAAGAATTCAGCGAAATTCTATCACATTTGGTCAATTTACGTTGCTCCTATTTCAGATAGCTTATTGGGCTTAGCGGCATCTCAAAGCGCATGAAGTGTCGAGTGAAACGCCCTATTAAACTTCTTGGGTAGGGCAAACAGAGACCCGATTAGAACATTTTATATTATGGTTAATTTAAGAATTCAGCAAAATTCTATCACATTTGTTCAACTTACGTCGCTCCTATTTCAGATAGCGTACTGTGCTAGGCGGCATCTTAAAGCTCGTGGAATGGCGAGTAAAATGCACTACTAAACTTCTATGATAGGGCAATCAGAGACCCGATTAGCTCATTTTATATTTTGTTTAATATATGATTTCAGGGAAATTCTATCACATTTGTTCAATTTACGTCTCTCCTATTTCAGATAGCTTATTGGGCTAAGCGGTATGTCAAAGCGCATGAAATGACGAGTGAAATGCACTGTTAAACTTCTATGATAGGGCAATCAGAGACCCGATTAGATCATTTTATATTTTGGATAATATAAGAATTCAACGAAATTCTATCACATTTGTTCAATTTACGTCGCTTCTATTACAGGTAGCGTCCTGGGCTAAGCGGCATCTAAAAGCGCATGAAATGGCGACTATAATGCACTATTATACTTCTAGGATAAGGCAAACAGAGACGCGATTAGATCATTTTAGATTATGGTTAATTTAAGAATTCAGCAAAATTCTGTCACATTTGTTCAATTTACGTCGCTCCTATTTCGGATAGCGGACTGGGCGAGGCGGCATCCTAAAGCGCGTGGTATGGCGAGTAAAATGCACTGCTCAACTTTTATGATAGGGCAATCAGAGACCCGATTAGCTCATTTTATATTTTGTTTAATATAAGATTTCAGGGAAATTCTATCACATATTTCAATTTACGTCGCTCCTATTTCAGATAGCGTATTGGGCTAAGCGGCATCTCAAAGCGCATGAAATGGAGAATAAAATGCACTATTAAACTTCTAGGCTAGGGAGAACAGAGACCCGATTAGATCATTTTACATTATGGTTCATAAAAGAATTCAGCGAAACTCTATCACATTTTTTCAACTTACGTCGCTCCTATTTCAGATAGCGTATTGGGCTAAGGGGCATCTCAAAGCGCATGAAATGGCGAATAAAATGGACTCTTAAACTTCTAGGCTAGGGCGAACAGAGACCCGATCAGATCATTTTATATTATGGTTAATTTAAGAATTCAGCAAAATTCTGTCACATTTGTTCAATTTACGTCGCTCCTATTTCGGATAGCGTACTGGGCGAGGCGGCATCCTAAAGCGCGTGGAGTGGCGAGTAAAATGCACTATTAATCTTCTATGATAGGGCAATCAGAGACCCGATTAGATCATTTTATATTTTGGTTAATATACGAATTCAGCGAAATTCTATAACATTTGTTCAATTTACGTCGCTCGTATTCCAGATAGCGTATTGGGCTAAGCGGCATCTCAAAGCGCATGAAATGGCGAGGAAAATGCACTATTAAACGTCTAGGGTAGGGCAAACAGAGACCCGATCAGATCATTTTATATTATGGTTAATTTAAGAATTCAGCAAAATTCTGTCACATTTGTTCAATTTACGTCGCTCCTATTTCGGATAGCGTACTGGGCGAGGCGGCATCCTAAAGCGCGTGGAGTGGCGAGTAAAATGCACTATTAATCTTCTATGATAGGGCAATCAGAGACCCGATTAGATCATTTTATATTTTGGTTAATATACGAATTCAGCGAAATTCTATAACATTTGTTCAATTTACGTCGCTCGTATTCCAGATAGCGTATTGGGCAAAGCGGCATCTCAAAGCGCATGAAATGGCGAGGAAAATGCACTATTAAACGTCTAGGGTAGGGCAAACAGAGACCCGATTAGATCATTTTATGTTATGGTTAATTTAAGAATTCAGCAAAATTCTATCACGTTTGTTCAATTTACGTCGCTCCTATTTCAGATAGCGTACTGGGCTAGGCGGCAACTTAAAGCGCGTGGAATGGCGAGTAAAACGCACTATTAAACTTCTATGATAGGGCAATCAGAGACCAGACAAGATCATTTTATACCTTGGTTAATATAAGAATTCAGCGAAATTCTATCACATTTGTTAAATTTACGTCGCTCCTATTTCAGATAGCCTATTGGGCTAAGCGGCATCTCAAAGCGCATGAAATGGCGTGTAAAATGCACCATTAGACTTCTATGGTAGGGCGAACAGAGACCCGATTAGATCATTTTATATTTTGTTTAATATAAGAATTCAGCGAAATTCTATCACATTTGTTCAATTTACGTCGCTCCTATTTCAGACAGCGTACTGGACTAGGCGGCATCTTAAAGCGCGTGGAATGGCGAGTAAAATGCACTATTAACCTTCTATGATAGGGCAATCAGAGACTAGATTAGATCATTTTATACTTTGGTTAATATAAGAATTCAGCGAAATTCTATCACATTTGTTCAATTTACGTCGCTCCTATTACAGATAGCTTATTGTGCTTAGCGGCATCTCAAAGCGCATGAAGTGACGAGTGAAATGCACTATTAAACTTCTAGGGTAGGGCAAACAGAGACCCGATTAGGTTATTTTATATTATGGTTAATTTAAGAATTCAGCGAAATTCTATCACATTTGTTCAATTTACGTCGCTCCTATTACAGGTAGCTTATTGGGCTCGGCGGCATCTCAAAGCGCATGAAATGACGAGTGAAATGCACTATTAAACTTCTAGGCTAGGGCGAACAGAGACCCGAGCAGATCATTTTACATTATGGTTAATAAAAGAATTCAGCGAAATTCTATCACATTTGTTCAACTTACGTCGCTCCTATTTCAGATAGCGTATTGGGCTAAGCGGCATCTCAAAGCGCATGAAATGGCGAGTGAAATGCACCATTAGACTTCTAGGGTAGGGCGAACAGAGACCCGATTAGATCATTTTACATTAAGGCTAATATAAGTATTCAGCGAGATTCTATCACACTTGTTCAATTTACGTCGCTTCTATTTCAGACAGCGTACTGGACTAGGCGGCATCTTAAAGCGCGTGGAATGGCGAGTAAAATGCACTATTAACCTTCTATGATAGGGCAATCAGAGACTAGATTAGATCATTTTATACTTTGGTTAATATAAGAATTCAGCGAAATTCTATCACATTTGTTCAATTTACGTCGCTCCTATTTCAGATAGCGTATTGGGCTAAGCGGCATCTCAAAGCGCATGAAATGACGAGTGAAATGCACTATCAAACTTCTAGGGTAGGGCAAACAGGGACCCGATTAGATCATTTTATATTATGGTTAATTTAAGAATTCAGCAAAATTCTCTCACATTTGTTCAATTTACGTCGTTCCTATTTCAGATAGCGTCCTGGGCTAAGCGGCATCTAAAAGCGCATGAAATGGCGAGTATAATGCACTATTATACTTCTAGGATAAGGCAAACAGAGACCCGATTAGATCATTTTATATTACGGTTAATATAAGAATGCAGCGTGATTCTATCACATTTGTTCAAGTTACGTCGCTCCTATTTCAGATAGCGTACTGGGCTAGGCGGCATCTTAAAGCGCGTGGAATGGCGAGTAAAATGCACTATTAAACTTCGATGATAGGGCAATCAGAGACCCGATTAGATCATTTTATATTCTGGTTAATATAAGAATTCAACGAAATTCTATCACATTTGTAAAATTTACGTCGCTCCTATTACAGATAGCTTATTGGGCTTAGCGGCATCTCAAAGCACATGCAATGGCGAGTAAAATGCACTATTAAACTTCTACGGTAGGGCAAACAGAGACCCGATTAGATCATTTTATATTATGGTTAATTTAAGAATTCAGTGAAATTCTATCACATTTGCTCAACTTACGTCGCTCCTATTTCAGATAGCGTACTGAGCTAGGCGGCATCTTAAAGCGCGTGGAATGGCGAGTAAAATGCACTATTAAAATTCTATGAGAAGGCAATCAGAGACCCGATTAGATCATTTTATATTATGGTTAATTTAAGAATTCAGTGAAAGTCTATCACATTTGTTCAACTTACGTCGCTCCTATTTCAGATAGCGTATTGGGCTAAGCGGCATCTCAAAGCGCATGAAATGGCGAGTGAAACGCACTATTAGACTTCTATGGTAGGGCGAACAGAGACCCGATTGCATCATTTTACATTAAGGTTAATATAAGAATTCACGGGAATTCTATCACATTTGTTCAATTTACGTCGCTCCTATTCCAGACAGCGTATTGGGCTAAGCGGCATCTCAAAGCGCATGAAATGGCGAGTAAAATGCGCTATTAAACTTCTAGGATAAGGCAAACAGAGACCCGATTAGATCATTTTATATTACGGTTAATATAAGAATTCAGCGTAATTCTATCACATTTGTTCATGTTACGTCGCTCCTATTTCAGATAGCGTACTGGGATAGGCGGCATCTTAAAGCGCGTGGAATGGCGAGTAAAATGCACTACTAATCTTCTATGATAGGGCAATCAGAGACCGATTAGATCATTTTATATTTTGATTAATATAAGATTTCAGGGAAATTCTATCACATTTGTTCAATTTACGTCGCTCCTATTTCAGATAGCGTATTGGGCTAAGCGGGATCTCAAAGCGCATGAAATGGCGACTAAAAAGCACTATTAAACTTCTAGGGTAGGGCAAACAGAGACCCGATTAGATCATTTTATATTATGGTTAATTTAAGAATTCAACAAAAATTCTATCACATTTGTTCAACTTACGTCGCTCCTATTTCAGATAGCGTACTGGGCTAGGCGGCATCTTAAAGCGCGTGGAATGGCGAGTAAAATGCACTACTAAACTTCTACGATAGGGCAATCAGAGACCCGATTAGATCATTTTATATTTTGTTTAATATAAGATTTCAGGGAAATAGTGTCACATTTGTTTAATTTGCGTCGCTCCTATTTCAGATAGCGTATTCGGCTAAGCGGCATCTCAAAGCGCATGAAGTGGCGAATAAAATGCACTATTAAACTTCTAGGCTAGGGCGAACAGAGACCCGATCAGATCATTTTACATTATGGTTAATAAAAGAATTCAGCGAAATTCTATCACATTTGTTCAACTTACGTCGCTCCTATTTCAGATAGCGTATTGGGCTAAGCGGCATCACAAAGCGCATGAAATGGCGAGTGAAATGCACCATTAGACTTCTATGGTAGGGCGAACAGAGACCCGAGTAGATCATTTTACATTAAGGTTAATATAAGGATTCACGGAAATTCAATCACATTTGTTCAATTTACGTCGCTCCTATTTCAGATAGCGTATTGGGCAATGCGGCATCTCAAAGCGCATGAAATGGCGAGTAAAATTCACTATTAAACTTCTAGGGTAGTGCAAACAGAGACCCGATGGGATCATTTTATATTATGGTTAATATAAGAATTCAGCGAAATTCTATCACATTTGTTCAATTTACGTCGCTCCTATTTCAGATAGCGTATTGGGCTAAGCGGGCTCTCAAAGCGCATGAAATGGCGAGTAAAATGCACTATTAAACTTTTAGGATAAGGCAAACGGAGACCCGATCAGATCATTTTATATTACGGTTAATATAAGAATTCAGCGTAATTCTATCACATTTGTTCATCTTACGTCGCTCCTATTTCAGATAGCGTACTGGGCTAGGAGGCATCTTAAAGCGCGTGGAAGGGCGAGTAAAATGTACTACTAAACTTCTATGATAGAGCAATCAGAGACCCGATTAGATCATTTTATATTTTGTTTAATATAAAATTTCAGGGAAATTCTATCACATTTGTTCAATTTACGTCGCTCCTATTTCAGAAAGCGTATTGGGCTAAGCGGCATCACAAAGCGCATGAAATGGCGAACAAAATGCACTATTCAACGTCTAGGCTAGGGCGAACAGAGACCAGATTAGATCATTTTATACTTTGGTTAACATAAGGATTCTGCGAAATTTTATCACATTTGTTCAATTTACGTCGCTCCTATTTCAGATAGCTTATTGGGCTAAGCGGCATCTGAAGGCGCATGAAGTGACGAGTAAAATGCACTATTAAACTTCTAGGGTAGGGCAAACAGAGACCCGATTAGATCATTTTATATTATGGTTAATTTAAGATTTCAGGGAAATTCTATCACATTAGTTCAATTTACGTCGCTCCTATTTCAGATAGCTTATTGGGCTAAGCGGCATCTGAAGGCGCATGAAATGGCGAGTAAAATGCACTATTAAACTTCTAGGGTGGGGCAAGCAGAGACCCGATTAGATCATTTTATATTATGGTTAATTTAAGAATTCAGCAAAATTCTATCACATTCGTTCAATTTAGGTCGCTCCTATTTCAGATAGCGTACTGGGATAGGCGGCATCTTAAAGCGCGTGGAATGCCGAGTAAAATCCACTATTAAACTTCTAGGCTAGGGCGAACAGAGACCAGATTAGATCATTTTACATTCTGGTTAATAAAATAATTCAGCGAAATTCTATCACATTTGTTCAACTTTCGTCGCTCATATTTCAGATAGCGTATTGGGCTAAGCGGCATCTGAAGGCGCATGAAGTGACGAGTACAATGCACTATTAAACTTCTAGGGTAGGGCAAACAGAGACCCGATTAGATCATTTTATATTATGATTAATTTAAGATGTCAGCAAAATTCTATCACATTTGTTCAATTTACGTCGCTCCTATTTCAGATAGCGTATTGGGTTAAGCGTCATCTCAAAGCGCATGAAATGACGAGTGAAATGCACTATTAAACTTCTAGGGTAGGGCGAACAGAGACCCGATTACATCATTTTACATTAAGGTTAATATAAGTATTCAGCGAGATTCTATCACACTTGTTCAATTTACGTCGCTTCTATTTCAGACAGCGTACTGGGCTAGGCGGCATCTTAAAGCGCGTGGAATGGCGAGTAAAATGCACTATTAACCTTCTATGATAGGGCAAACAGAGACCAGATTAGATCATTTTATACTTTGGTTAATATAAGAATTCAGCGAAATTCTATCACATTTGTTCAATTTACGTGGCTCCTATTTCAGATAGCGTATTGGGCTAGGCGGCATCTTAAAGCGCGTGGAATGGCGAGTAATATGCACCACAAAACTTCTATGATAGGGCAATCAGAGACCCGATTAGATCATTTTATATTTTGGTTAATATAAGAATTCAGCGAAATTCTATCACATTTGTCCAATTTACGTCGCTCCTATTACAGATAACTTATTGTGCTTAGCGGCATCTCAAAGCGCATGAAGTGGCGAGTGAAATGCACTATTAAACTTCTAGGGTAGTGCAAACAGAGACCCGATTAGATCATTTTACATTATGGTTAATGTAAGAATTCAGCGTAATTCTTTCACATTTGTTCAACTTACGTCGCTCCTGTTTCAGATAGCGTACTGCGCTAGGCGGCATCTTAAAGCGCGTGGAATGGCGAGTAAAATGCACTATTAAACTTCTAGGGTAGGGCAAACAGAGACCCGATTAGATCATTTTATGTTATGGTTAATTTAAGAATTGAGCGAAATTCTATCACATTTGTTCAACTTACGTCGCTCCCAATTTAGATAGCGTACTGGGCTAGGCGGCATCTTAATGCGCGTGGAATGGCGAGTAAAATGCACTGCTAAACTTCTATGATAGGGCAATCAGAGACCCGATTAGATCATTTTATATTTTCTTTAATATAAGATTTCAGGGAAATTCTATCACATTTGTTTAATTTACGTCGCTCCTATTTCAGATAGCGTATTGGGCGAAGCGGCATCTCAACGCGCATGAAATGGCGACTAAAATGCACTATTAAACTTCTAGGGTGGGGCAAGCAGAGACCCGATTAGATCATTTTATATTATGGTTAATTTAAGAATTCAGCAAAATTCTATCACATTCGTTCAATTTAGGTCGCTCCTATTTCAGATAGCGTACTGGGATAGGCGGCATCTTAAAGCGCGTGGAATGCCGAGTAAAATCCACTATTAAACTTCTAGGCTAGGGCGAACAGAGACCAGATTAGATCATTTTACATTCTGGTTAATAAAATAATTCAGCGAAATTCTATCACATTTGTTCAACTTTCGTCGCTCATATTTCAGATAGCGTATTGGGCTAAGCGGCATCTCAAAGCGCATGAAATGGCGAGTAAAATGCACTATTAAACTTCTAGGGTAGGGCAATCAGTGACCCGATTAGATCATTTTATATTATAGTTAATTTAAGAATTCAGCGAAATTCTATCACATTTGTTCAATTTACGTCGCTCCCATTTCAGATAGTGCATTGGGCTAAGCGGCATCTCAAAGCGCATGAAATGGCGAGTAAAATGCAATACTAAACTTCTAGGGTAGGGCAAATAGAGACCCGATTAGATCATTTTATATTATGGTTAATTTAAGAATTCAGCAAAATTCTATCACATTTGTTCAACTTACGTCGCTCCCAATTTAGATAGCGTACTGGGCTAGGCGGCATCTTAATGCGCGTGGAATGGCGAGTAAAATGCACTGCTAAACTTCTATGATAGGGCAATCAGAGACCCGATTAGATCATTTTATATTTTGTTTAATATAAGATTTCAGGGAAATTCTATCACATTTGTTTAATTTACGTCGCTCCTATTTCAGATAGCGTATTGGGCGAAGCGATATCTCAACGCGCATGAAATGGCGACCAAAATGCATTATTAAACTTCTAGGGTAGGGCAAGCAGAGACCCGATTAGATCATTTTATATTATGGTTAATTTAAGAATTCTGCAAAATTCTATCACATTCGTTCAATTTAGGTCGCTCCTATTTCAGATAGCGTACTGGGATAGGCGGCATCTTAAAGCGCGTGGAATGCCGAGTAAAATCCACTATTAAACTTCTAGGCTAGGGCGAACAGAGACCAGATTAGATCATTTTACATTCTGGTTAATAAATAATTCAGCGAAATTCTATCACATTTGTTCAACTTTCGTCGCTCATATTTCAGATAGCGTATTGGGCTAAGCGGCATCTCATAGCGCATGAAATGGCGAGTAAAATGCACTATTAAACTTCTAGGGTAGGGCAATCAGTGACCCGATTAGATCATTTTATATTATAGTTAATTTAAGAATTCAGCGAAATTCTATCACATTTGTTCAATTTACGTCGCTCCCATTTCAGATAGCGCATTGGGCTAAGCCGCATCTCAAAGCACATGAAATGGCGAGTAAAATGCAATACTAAACTTCTAGGATAATGCAGAGAGAGACCCGAATAGATCATTTTATATTACGGTTAATATAAGAATTCAGCGTAATTCTATCACATTTGTTTAACTTACGTCGCTCCTAATTTAGATAGCGTACTGGGCTAGGCGGCATCTTAAAGCGCGTGGAATGGCGAGTAAAATGCACTGTTAAACTTCTATGATAGGGCAATCAGAGACCCGATTAGATCATTTTATATTTTGTTTAATATAAGATTTCAGGGAAATTCTATCACATTTGATTAATTTACGTCGCTCCTATTTCAGATAGCGTATTGGGCGAAGCGGCATCTCAAAGCGCATGAAATGGCGACTAAAATGCACTATTAAACTTCTAGGGTAGGGCAAGCAGAGACCCGATTAGATCATTTTATATTATGGTTAATTTAAGAATTCTGCAAAATTCTATCACATTCGTTCAATTTAGGTCGCTCCTATTTCAGATAGCGTAGTGGGCTAGGCGCATCTTAAAGCGCGTGGAATGCCGAGTAAAATCCACTATTAAACTTCTAGGCTAGGGCGAACAGAGACCAGATTAGATCATTTCACATTCTGGTTAATAAAATAATTCAGCGAAATTCTATCACCTTTGTTCAACTTTCGTCGCTCCTATTTCAGATAGCGTATTGGGCTAAGCGGCATCTCAAAGCGCATGAAATGGCGAGTAACATGCACCATTAAACTTCTAGGGTAGGGCAAACAGAGACCCGATTAGATCATTTTATATTATGGTTAATTTAAGAATTCAGCAAAATTCTATCACATTTGTTCAATGTACGTCGCTCCTATTTCGGATAGCGTACTGGGCTAGGCTGCACCCAAAAGCGCGTGGAGTGGCGAGTAAAATGCACTATTAATCTTCTATGATAGGGCAATCAGAGACCCGATTAGATTATTTTATATTTTGGTTAATATAAGAATTCAGCGAAATTCTATCACATTTGTTCAATTTACGTCGCTCGTATTTCAGATAGCTTATTGTGCTTAGCGGCATCTCAAAGCGCATGAAATGACGAGTGAAATGCACTATTAAACTTCTAGGGTAGGGCAAACAGAGACCCGGTTAGATCATTTTATGTTATGGTTAATTTAAGAATTCAGCGAAATTCTATCACATTTGTTCAACTTACGTCGCTCCTAATTTAGATAGCGTACTGGGCTAGGCGGCATCTTAAAGCGCGTGGAATGGCGAGTAAAATGCACTGCTAAACTTCTATGATAGGGCAATCAGAGACCCGATTAGATCATTGTATATTTTGTTTAATATAAGATTTCAGGGAAATTCTATCACATTTGTTCAATTTACATCGCTCCTATTTCAGATAGCGTATTGGGCTAAGCGGCATCTCAAGGCGCATGAAATGGCGAATAAAATGCGCTATTAAACTTCTAGGCTAGGGCGAACAGAGACCCGATTAGATCATTTTATACTTTGGTTAACATAAGGATTCTGCGAAATTTTATCACATTTGTTCAATTTACGTCGCTCCTATTTCAGATAGCGTATTCGGCTAAGCCGGATCTCAAAGCGCATGAAATGGCGACTAAAATGCACTATTAAACTTCTAGGGTAGGGCAAACAGAGACCCGATTAGATCATTTTATATTATGGTTAATTTAAGAATTCAGCCAAATTCTATCACATTTGTTCAATTTACGTCGCTCCTATTTCAGATAGCGTACTGGGCTAGGCGGAATCTTAAAGCGCGTGGACTGGCGAGTAAAATGCACTATTAATCTTCTAGGGTAGGGCGAACAGAGACCCGATTAGAACACTTTACATTAAGGTTAATATAAGAATTCAGCGAAAGTCTCTCACATTTGTTCAATTTACGTCGCTGATATTTCAGATAGCGTATTGGGCTAAGCGGCATCTCAATGCGCATGAAATGGCGAGTAAAATGCACTATTAAACTTCTAGGATAAGGCAAACAGAGACCCGATTCGATAATTTTATATTATGGTTAATATAAGAATTCAGCGTAATTCTATCACATTTGTTCAACGTACGTCGCTCCTATTTCAGATAGGGTACTGGGTTAGGCGGCATCTTAAAGCGCGTGGAATGGCGGGTAAAATGCACTATTAAACTTCTATTATAGGGCTATCAGAGACCCGATTAGATCATTTTATATTTTGGTTAATATAAGAATCCAGCGAAATTCTATCACATTCGTTCAATTTACGTCGCTCCTATTTCAGATAGCGTATTGGGCTAAGCGCCATCTCAAAACGCACGAAATGGCGAGTAAAATGCACTATTAAACTTCTAGTTTAGGGCAAACAGAGACCCGATTAGATCATTTTATATTATGGTTAATTTAAGAATTCAGCCAAATTCTATCACATTTGTACAATTTACGTCGCTCCTATTTCAGATAGCGTACTGGGCTAGGCGGAATCTTAAAGCGCGTGGATTGGCGAGTAAGATGCACTCTTAAACTTCTAGGATAAGGCAAACAGAGACCCGATTCGTTCATTTTATATTACGGTTAATATAAGAATTCAGCGTAATTCTATCACATTGGTTCAACGTACGTCGCTCCTATTTCAGATAGCGTACTGGGATAGGCGGCATCTTAAAGCGTGTGGAATGGCGAGTAAAATGCACTATTAACCTTCTATGATAGAGCAATCAGAGACCAGACTAGATCATTTTATACTTTGGTTAATATAAGAATTCATCGAAATTCTATCACATTTGTTCAATTTACGTCGCTCCTATTTCAGATAGCGTATTGGGCTAGGCGGCATCTCAAAGCGCATGAAATGACGAGTGAAATGCACTATTATACTTCTAGGGTTGGGCGAACAGAGACCCGAAGAGATCATTTTACATTAAGGTGAATATAAGAATGCAGCGTAATTCTGTCACATTTGTTCAACTTACGTCGCTCCTATTTCAGATAGCGTATTGGGTTAAGCGTCATCTCAAAGCGCATGAAATGACGAGTGACATGCACTATTAAACTTCTAGGGTAGGGCGAACAGAGACCCGATTAGATCATTTTACATTAAGGTTAATATAAGTATTCAGCGAGATTCTATCACACTTGTTCAATTTGCGTCGCTTCTATTTCAGACAGCGTACTGGGCTAGGCGGCATCTTAAAGCGCGTGGAATGGCGAGTAAAATGCACTATTAACCTTCTATGATAGGGCAATCAGAGACTAGATTAGATCATTTTATACTTTGGTTAATATAAGTATTCAGCGAAATTCTATCACATTTGTTCAACTTACGTCGCTCCTATTTCAGATAGCGTATTGGGATAAGCGGCATCTCAAAGCGCATGAAATGACGAGTGAAATGCACTATTAATCTTCAAGGGTAGGGCGAACAGAGACCCGATTAGAACATTTTACATTAAGGTTAATATAAGAATTCAGCGAAATTCTCTCACATTTGTTCAATTTACGTCGCTCCTATTTCAGATATCTTATTGGGCAAAGCGGCATCTCAAAGCGCAAGAAATGGCGAGTAAAATGCACTAGTAAACTTCTAGGGTACGGCAAACAGAGACCCGATTAGATCATTTTATGTTATGGTTAATTTAAGAATTCAGCCAAATTCTATCACATTTGTTCAATTTGCGTCGCTCCTATTCCAGATAGCGTACTGGGCTAGGCGGAATCTTAAAGCGCGTGGATTGGCGAGTAAAATGCACTATTAAACTTCTATGATAGGGCAATCAGAGACCCGATTAGATCATTTTATATTTTGGTTAATATAAGAATTCAGCGAAATTCTATCACAATTGTTCTATTTACGTCGCTCCTATTTCAGATAGCGTATTGGGCTAAGCGGCATCTCAAAGCGCATGAAATGGCGAGTGAAATGCACTATTAAACTTCTAGGGTAGGGCGAACAGAGACCCGATTAGATCATTTTACATTATGGTTAATATAAGTGTAGCAGCTACGGCACTGCTACCACATCCCTGCCGTGAAAGATCGAGATATTACCCTCGCTTAGTTTCTTTTCTTTAAATGCTTACGGTCTATCTTTCTTTAAAAGTGTACGAACACAGGCGCGTCGTAGACCGGCGACGGACGACGGTTGCCGATTGCGCGACGAGTTTTTTCTGTTGTTTTCTGACCGCGCGCCGCGGTCACCATACGAGAACACGAGGCAGAACCTCTTGCGACTCACCACGTGTACGACCGTGCGACGCAGACCATACCTGTTCTTATTCTATTATATACATTGTAAATAAATTGAGCGTGTAACGCAAATCGGAGTTATCCATAAGTATTCAGGGAAATTCTATCACATTTGTTCAATTTACGTCGCTCCTATTTCAGATAGCGTATTGGGCTAAGCGGCATCTCAAAGAGCATGAAATGGCGAGTAAAATGCACTGTTAAACTTCTAGGGTAGGGCAAACAGAGACCCGATTAGATCATTTCATATTATGGTTTATTTAAGAATTCAGAAAAATTCTATCACATTTGTTCAATTTACGTCGCTGATATTTCAGATAGCGTATTGGGCTAAGCGGCATCTCAATGCGCATGAAATGGCGAGTAAAATGCACTATTAAACTTCTAGGATAAGGCAAACAGAGACCCGATTAGATCATTTTATATTACGGTTAATATAAGAATTCAGCGTAATTCTATCACATTTGTTCAACTTATGTCGCTCCTATTTCAGATAGCGTACTGGGCTAGGCGGCATCTTAAAGCGCGTGGAATGGCGAGTAAAATGCACTATTATACTTCTATGATAGGGCTATCGGAGACCCGATTAGATCATTTTATATTTTGGTTAATATAAGATTTCAGGGAAATTCTATCACATTTGTTTAATTTACGTCGCTCCTATTTCAGATAGCGTATTGGGCTAAGCGGCATCTCAAAGCGCATGAAATGGCGAGTAAAATGCACTATTAAACTTCTAGGGTAGGGCAATCAGTGACCCGATTAGATCATTTTATATTATAGTTAATTTAAGAATTCAGCGAAATTCTATCACATTTGTTCAACTTACGTCGCTCCTAATTTAGATAGCGTACTGGGCTAGGCGGCATCTTAAAGCGCGTGGAATGGCGAGTAAAATGCACTATTAAACTTCTAGGGTAGGGCAATCAGTGACCCGATTAGATCATTTTATATTATAGTTAATTTAAGAATTCAGCGAAATTCTATCACATTTGTTCAATTTACGTCGCTCCCATTTCAGATAGCGCATTGGGCTAAGAGGCATCTCAAAGCGCATGAAATGGCGAGTAAAATGCAATACTAAACTTCTAGGATAATGCAAAGAGAGACCCGAATAGATCATTTTATATTACGGTTAATATAAGAATTCAGCGTAATTCTATCACATTTGTTTAACTTACGTCGCTCCTAATTTAGATAGCGTACTGGGCTAGGCGGCATCTTAAAGCGCGTGGAATGGCGAGTAAAATGCACTGTTAAACTTCTATGATAGGGCAATCAGAGACCCGATTAGATCATTTTATATTTTGTTTAATATAAGATTTCAGGGAAATTCTATCACATTTGATTAATTTACGTCGCTCCTATTTCAGATAGCGTATTGGGCGAAGCGGCATCTCAAAGCGCATGAAATGGCGACTAAAATGCACTATTAAACTTCTAGGGTAGGGCAAGCAGAGACCCGATTAGATCATTTTATATTATGGTTAATTTAAGAATTCTGCAAAATTCTATCACATTCGTTCAATTTAGGTCGCTCCTATTTCAGATAGCGTAGTGGGCTAGGCGGCATCTTAAAGCGCGTGGAATGCCCAGTAAAATCCACTATTAAACTTCTAGGCTAGGGCGAACAGAGACCAGATTAGATCATTTCACATTCTGGTTAATAAAATAATTCAGCGAAATTCTATCACCTTTGTTCAACTTTCGTCGCTCCTATTTCAGATAGCGTATTGGGCTAAGCGGCATCTCAAAGCGCATGAAATGGCGAGTAACATGCACCATTAAACTTCTAGGGTAGGGCAAACAGAGACCCGATTAGATCATTTTATATTATGGTTAATTTAAGAATTCAGCGAAATTCTATCACATTTGTTCAACTTACGTCGCTCCTAATTTAGATAGCGTACTGGGCTAGGCGGCATCTTAAAGCGCGTGGAATGGCGAGTGAAATGCACTATTAAACTTCTAGGGTAGGGCGAACAGAGACCCGATTAGATCATTTTACATTATGGTTAATATAAGTGTAGCAGCTACGGTACTGCTACCACATCCCTGCCGTGAAAGATCGAGATATTACCCTCGCTTAGTTTCTTTTCTTTAAATGCTTACGGTCTATCTTTCTTTAAAAGTGTACGACCACAGGCGCGTCGTAGACCGGCGACGGACGACGGTTGCCGATTGCGCGACGAGTTTTTTCTGTTGTTTTCTGACCGCGCGCCGCGGTCACCATACGAGAACACGAGGCAGAACCTCTTGCGACTCACCACGTGTACGACCGTGCGACGCAGACCATACCTGTTCTTATTCTATTATATACATTGTAAATAAATTGAGCGTGTAACGCAAATCGGAGTTATCCATAAGTATTCAGGGAAATTCTATCACATTTGTTCAATTTACGTCGCTCCTATTTCAGATAGCGTATTGGGCTAAGCGGCATCTCAAAGAGCATGAAATGGCGAGTAAAATGCACTGTTAAACTTCTAGGGTAGGGCAAACAGAGACCCGATTAGATCATTTCATATTATGGTTTATTTAAGAATTCAGAAAAATTCTATCACATTTGTTCAATTTACGTCGCTGATATTTCAGATAGCGTATTGGGCTAAGCGGCATCTCAATGCGCATGAAATGGCGAGTAAAATGCACTATTAAACTTCTAGGATAAGGCAAACAGAGACCCGATTAGATCATTTTATATTACGGTTAATATAAGAATTCAGCGTAATTCTATCACATTTGTTCAACTTATGTCGCTCCTATTTCAGATAGCGTACTGGGCTAGGCGGCATCTTAAAGCGCGTGGAATGGCGAGTAAAATGCACTATTATACTTCTATGATAGGGCTATCGGAGACCCGATTAGATCATTTTATATTTTGGTTAATATAAGAATTCAGCGAAATTCTATCACATTTGTTCAACTTACGTCGCTGCTATTTCAGATAGCGTATTGGGCTAAGCGGCATCTCAAAGCGCATGAAATGACGAGTGAAATGGACTATTAAACTTCTAGGGTAGGGCAAACAGAGACCGGATAAGATCATTTTATATTATGGTTAATATAAGAATTCAGCGTAATTCTATCACATTTGTTCAACTTACGTCGCTCCTATTTCAGATAGCGTACTGGGCTAACGGCCATCTCAAAGCCCATGAAATGGCGAGTAAAATGCACTATTAAACTTCTATGATAGGGCTATCAGAGACCCGATTAGATCATTTTATATTTTGGTTAATATAAGAAGCCAGGGAAATTCTATCACATTCGTTCAATTTACGTCGCTCCTATTTCAGATAGCGTATTGGGCTAAGCGCCATCTCAAAGCGCATGAAATGGCGAGTAAAATACACTATTAAACATCTAGGGCAGGGCGAACAGAGACTCGATTAGATCATTTTACATTAAGGTTAATATAAGTATTCAGGGAAATTCTATCACATTTGTTCAATTTACGTCGCTCCTATTTCAGATATCGTATTGGGCTAAGCGGCATCTCAAAGCGCATGAAATGGCGAGTAAAATGCAGTGCTAAACTTGTAGGGTAGGGCAAACAGAGACCCGATTAGATCATTTCATATTATAGTTTATTTAAGAATTCAGAAAAATTCTATCACATTTGTTCAATTTACGTCGCTCCTATTTCAGATAGCTTATTGGGCTAAGCGGCATCTCAAAGCGCATGAAATGTCGAGTGAAATGCACTAGTAATCTTCTAGGGTAGGGCGAACAGAGACCCGATTAGATCATTTTATATTACGGTTAATATAAGAATTCAGCGTAATTCTATCACATTTGTTCAATTTACGTCGCTCCTATTTCAGATAGCGTATTGGGCTAAGCGGCCTCTCAAAGCGCATGAAATGGCGCGTAAAATGCACTATAAAACTTCTAGGATAAGGCAAACAGAGACCCGATTAGATCATTTTATATTACGGTTAATATAAGAATTCAGCGTAATTCTATCACATTTGTTCAACTTATGTCGCTCCTATTTCAGATAGCGTACTGGGCTAGGCGGCATCTTAAAGCGCGTGGAATGGCGAGTAAAATGCACTATTATACTTCTATGATAGGGCTATCGGAGACCCGATTAGATCATTTTATATTTTGGTTAATATAAGAATTCAGCGAAATTCTATCACATTTGTTCAACTTACGTCGCTCCTATTTCAGATAGCGTACTGGGCTAGGCGGCATCTTAAAGCGCGTGGAATGGCGAGTAAAATGCACTATTAAACTTCTATGATAGGGCTATCGGAGACCCGATTAGATCATTTTATATTTTGGTTAATATAAGTATTCAGGGAAATTCTATCACATTTGTTCAATTTACGTCGCTCCTATTTCAGATAGCGCATTGGGCTAAGCGGCATCTCAAAGCCCATGAAATGGCGAGTAAAATGCACTGCTAAACTTGTAGGGTAGGGCAAACAGGGACCCGATTAGATCATTTTATATTATCGTTAATCCAAGCTGTCAGCAAAATTCTATCACATTTGTTCAATTTACGTCGCTCCAATTTCAGATAGCGTACTGGGCTAGGTGGCATCTTAAAGCGCATGAAATGACGAGTGAAATGCACTATTAAACTACTATGATAGGGCAATCAGAGACCCGACAAGATCATTTTATATTTTGGTTAATATAAGAATTCAGCGAAATTCTATCACAATTGTACAATTTACGTCGGTCCTATTTCAGATAGCGTATTGCGCTAAGCGGCATCTCAAAGCGCATGAAATGGCGAGTAAAATGCACTATTAATCTTCTAGGGTAAGGCAAACAGAGACCCGATTAGATCATTTTATAATACGGTTAATATAAGAATTCAGCGTAAGTCTATCACATTTGTTCAACTTACGTCGCTCCTATTTCAGATAGCGTACTGGGCTGGGGGGCATCTCAAAGCGCATGAAATGGCGAGTAAAATGCACTATTAAACTTCTATGATAGGGCTATCAGAGACCCGATTAGATCATTTTATATTTTGGTTAATATAAGAAGCCAGCGAAATTTTATCACATTCGTTCAATTTACGTCGCTCCTATTTCAGATAGCGTATTGGGATAAGCGCCATCTCAAAGCGCATGAAATGGCGAGTAAAATACACTATTAAACATCTAGGGTAGGGCGAACAGAGACTCGATTAGATCATTTTACATTAAGGTTAATATAAGTATTCAGGGAAATTCTATCGCATTTGTTCAATTTACGTCGCTCCTATTTCAGATATCGTATTGGGCTAAGCGGCATCTCAAAGCGCATGAAATGGCGAGTAAAATGCAGTGCTAAACTTGTAGGGTAGGGCAAACAGAGACCCGATTAGATCATTTCATATTATAGTTTATTTAAGAATTCAGAAAAATTCTATCACATTTGTTCAATTTACGTCGCTCCTATTTCAGATAGCTTATTGGGCTAAGCGGCATCTCAAAGCGCATGAAATGTCGAGTGAAATGCACTAGTAATCTTCTAGGGTAGGGCGAACAGAGACCCGATTAGATCATTTTATATTACGGTTAATATAAGAATTCAGCGTAATTCTATCACATTTGTTCAATTTACGTCGCTCCTATTTCAGATAGCGTATTGGGCTAAGCGGCCTCTCAAAGCGCATGAAATGGCGCGTAAAATGCGCTATTAAACTTCTAGGGTAGTGCAAACAGAGACCCGATTAGATCATTTTACATTATGGTTAATGTAAGAATTCAGCGTAATTCTATCACATTTGTTCAACTTACGTGGCTCCTATTTCAGATAGCGTACTGGGCTAGGCGGCATCTTAAAGCGCGTGGAAGGGCGAGGAAAATGCACTACTAAACTTCTATGATAGAGCAATCAGAGACCCGATTAGATCATTTTATATTTTGTTTAATATAAGATTTCAGGGAAATTCTATCACATTTGTCCAATTTACGTCGCTCCTATTTCAGATAGCGTATTGGGCTAAGCGGCATCACAAAGCGCATGAAATGGCGAACAAAATGCACTATTAAACTTCTATGATAGGGCAATCAGAGACCCGATTAGATCATTTTATATTTTGTTTAATATAAGATATCAGGGAAATTCTATCACATTTGTCCAATTTACGTCGCTCCTATTTCAGATAGCTTATTGGGCTAAGCGGCATCTCAAAGCGCATGAAATGTCGAGTGAAATGCACTAGTAATCTTCTAGGGTAGGGCGAACAGAGACCAGATCAGATCATTTTATATTTTGGTTAACATAAGAATTCTGCGAAATTCTATCACATTTGTTCAATTTACGTCGCTCCTATTTCCGATAGCTTATTGGGCTTAGCGGAATCTCAAAGCGCATAAAGTGACGAGTGAAATGCACTATTAAACTTCTAGGGTCGGGCAAACAGAGACACGATTAGATCATTTTATATTATGGTTAATTTAAGAATTCAGCAAAATTCTATCACATTTGTTCAACTTACGTCGCTCCTATTTCAGATAGCGTACTGGGCTAGGCGGCACCTTAAAGCGCGTGGGATGACGAGTAAAATGCACTACTAAACTTCTATGATAGGGCAATCAGAGACCGGATAAGATCATTTTATATTTTGCTTAATATAAGATTTCACGGAAATTCTATCACATTTGTTCAATTTACGTCGCTCCTATTTCAGATAGCTTATTGGGCTAAGCGGCATGTCAAAGCGCATGAAATGACGAGTGAAATGCACTGTTAAACTTCTATGATAGGAGAATCAGAGACCCGATTAGATCATTTTATATTTTGTTTAATATAAGATTTCAGGGAAATTCTATCACATTTGTTCAATTTACGTCGCTCCTATTTCAGATAGCTTATTGGGCTAAGCGGCATCTGAAGGCGCATGAAATGGCGAGTAAAATGCACTATTAAACTTCTATGATAGGGCAATCAGAGACCCGATTAGATCATTTTATATCTTGGTTAATATAAGAATTCAACGAAATTCTATCACATTTGTTCAATTTACGTCGCTTCTATTACAGATAGCTTATTGGGCTTAGCGGCATCTCAAAGCGCATGAAATGACGTGTGAAATGCACTTTTAAACTTCTAGGGTAGGGCAAACAGAGACCCGATTATATCATTTTACATTATGGTTAATGTAAGAATTCAGCGAAATTCTATCACATTTGTTCAATTTACGTTGCTCCTATTTCAGATAGCTTATTGGGCTTAGCGGCATCTCAAAGCGCATGAAGTGTCGAGTGAAATGCCCTATTAAACTTCTTGGGTAGGGCAAACAGAGACCCGATTAGATCATTTTATATTATGGTTAATTTAAGAATTCAGCAAAATTCTATCACATTTGTTCAACTTACGTCGCTCCTATTTCAGATAGCGTATTGGGCTAAGCGGCATCTCAAAGCGCATGAAATGGCGAGTAAAATGCACTATTAAACTTCTAGGGTAGGGCGAACAGAGACCCGATTAGATCATTTTACATTAAGGTTAATATAAGTATTCAGCGAGATTCTATCACATTTGTTCAATTTACGTCGCTCCTATTTCAGACAGCGTACTGGGCTAGGCGGCATCTTAAAGCGTGTGGAATGGCGAGTAAAATGCACTATTAACCTTCTATGATAGGGCAATCAGAGACCAGACTAGATCATTTTATACTTTGGTTAATATAAGAATTCAGCGAAATTCTATCACATTTGTTCAATTTACGTCGCTCCTATTTGAGATAGCATATTGGGCTACGCGGCATCTCAAAGCGCATGAAATGACGAGTGAAATGCACTATTATACTTCTAGGGTAGGGAGAACAGAGACCCGAAGAGATCATTTTACGTTAAGGTTAATATAAGTATTCAGCGAGATTCTATCACACTTGTTCAATTTATGTCGCTTCCACTTCAGACAGCGTACTGGGCTAGGCGGCATCTTAAAGCGCGTGGAATGGCGAGTAAGATGCACTATTAACCTTCTATGATAGGGCAATCAGAGACCAGATTAGACCATTTTATACTTTGGTTAATATAAGAGTTCAGCGAAATTCTATCACATTTGTTCAATTTACGTCGCTCCTATTTCAGATAGCGTATTGGGCTAGGCGGCATCTCAAAACGCATGAAATGACGAGTGAAATGCACTATTAAACTTCTAGGGCAGGGCGAACAGAGACCCAATTAGATCATTTTACATTAAGGTTAATATAAGTATTCAGCGAGATTCTATCACATTTGTTCAATTTGCGTCGCTCCTATTTCAGACAGCGTACTGGGCTAGGCGGCATCTTAAGGCGCGTGGAATGGCGAGTAAAATGCACTATTAAACTTCTATGGTAGGGAAACCAGCGACCCGATTAGATCATTTTATATTAAGGTTACTTTAATAATTCAGCGAAATTCTATCACATTTGTTCAATTTACGTCGCTCCTATTTCAGATAGCGTATTGGTCTAAGCGCCATCTCAAAGCGCATGAAATTGCGAGTGAAATGCAGTATTAAACTTCTAGGGTAGGGCGTACAGAGACGCGATTAGATCATTTTACATTAAGGTTAATATAAGTATTCAGGGAAATTCTATCACATTTGTTCAATTTACGTTGCTCCTATTTCAGATAGCGCATTGGGCTAAGCGGCATCTCAAAGCCCATGAAATGGCGAGTAAAATGCACTGCTAAACTTGTAGGGTAGGGCAAACAGGGACCCGATTAGATCATTTTATATTATCGTTAATCCAAGCTGTCAGCAAAGTTCTATCACATTTGTTCAATTTACGTCGCTCCAATTTCAGATAGCGTACTGGGCTAGGTGGCATCTTAAAGCGCATGAAATGACGAGTGAAATGCACTATTAAACTACTATGATAGGGCAATCAGAGACCCGACTAGATCATTTTATATTTTGGTTAATATAAGAATTCAGCGAAATTCTATCACAATTGTTCAATTTACGTCGGTCCTATTTCAGATAGCGTATTGCGCTAAGCGGCATCTCAAAGCGCATGAAATGGCGAGTAAAATGCACTATTAATCTTCTAGGGTAAGGCAAACAGAGACCCGATTAGATCATTTTATAATACGGTTAATATAAGAATTCAGCGTAAGTCTATCACATTTGTTCAATTTACGTCGCTCCTATTTCAGATAGCTTATTGGGCTAAGCGGCATCTCAAAGCGCATGAAATGACGAGTGAAATGCACTATTTAACTTCTAGGGTAGGGCAAACAGAGACACGATTAGATCATTTTATATTATGGTTAATTTAAGAATTCAGCAAAATTCTATCACATTTGTTCAACTTACGTCGCTCCTATTTCAGATAGCGTACTGGGCTAGGCGGCACCTTAAAGCGCGTGGGATGACGAGTAAAATGCACTACTAAACTTCTATGATAGGGCAATCAGAGACCGGATAAGATCATTTTATATTTTGCTTAATATAAGATTTCACGGAAATTCTATCACATTTGTTCAATTTACGTCGCTCCTATTTCAGATAGCTTATTGGGCTAAGCGGCATGTCAAAGCGCATGAAATGACGAGTGAAATGCACTGTTAAACTTCTATGATAGGACAATCAGAGACCCGATTAGATCATTTTATATTTTGTTTAATATAAGATTTCAGGGAAATTCTATCACATTTGTTCAATTTACGTCGCTCCTATTTCAGATAGCTTATTGGGCTAAGCGGCATCTGAAGGCGCATGAAATGGCGAGTAAAATGCACTATTAAACTTCTATGATAGGGCAATCAGAGACCCGATTAGATCATTTTATATCTTGGTTAATATAAGAATTCAACGAAATTCTATCACATTTGTTCAATTTACGTCGCTTCTATTACAGATAGCTTATTGGGCTTAGCGGCATCTCAAAGCGCATGAAATGACGTGTGAAATGCACTTTTAAACTTCTAGGGTAGGGCAAACAGAGACCCGATTATATCATTTTACATTATGGTTAATGTAAGAATTCAGCGAAATTCTATCACATTTGTTCAATTTACGTTGCTCCTATTTCAGATAGCTTATTGGGCTTAGCGGCATCTCAAAGCGCATGAAGTGTCGAGTGAAATGCCCTATTAAACTTCTTGGGTAGGGCAAACAGAGACCCGATTAGATCATTTTATATTATGATTAATTTAAGAATTCAGCAAAATTCTATCACATTTGTTCAACTTACGTCGCTCCCATTTCAGATAGCGTATTGGGCTAAGCGGCATCTCAAAGCGCATGAAATGGCGAGTAAAATGCACTATTAAACTTCTAGGGTAGGGCGAACAGAGACCCGATTAGATCATTTTACATTAAGGTTAATATAAGTATTCAGCGAGATTCTATCACATTTGTTCAATTTACGTCGCTCCTATTTCAGACAGCGTACTGGGCTAGGCGGCATCTTAAAGCGTGTGGAATGGCGAGTAAAATGCACTATTAACCTTCTATGATAGGGCAATCAGAGACCAGACTAGATCATTTTATACTTTGGTTAATATAAGAATTCAGCGAAATTCTATCACATTTGTTCAATTTACGTCGCTCCTATTTGAGATAGCATATTGGGCTACGCGGCCATCTCAAAGCGCATGAAATGACGAGTGAAATGCACTATTATACTTCTAGGGTAGGGAGAACAGAGACCCGAAGAGATCATTTTACATTAAGGTGAATATAAGAATGCAGCGTAATTCTGTCACATTTGTTCACTTTACGTCGCTCCTATTTCAGATAGCGTATTGGGTTAAGCGTCATCTCAAAGCGCATGAAATGGCGAGTGAAATGCACTATTAAACTTCTAGGGTAGGGCGAACAGAGACCCGATTAGATCATTTTACATTAAGGTTAATATAAGTATTCAGCGAGATTCTATCACACTTGTTCAATTTATGTCGCTTCCACTTCAGACAGCGTACTGGGCTAGGCGGCATCTTAAAGCGCGTGGAATGGCGAGTAAGATGCACTATTAACCTTCTATGATAGGGCAATCAGAGACCAGATTAGACCATTTTATACTTTGGTTAATATAAGAGTTCAGCGAAATTCTATCACATTTGTTCAATTTACGTCGCTCCTATTTCAGATAGCGTATTGGGCTAGGCGCCATCTCAAAACGCATGAAATGACGAGTGAAATGCACTATTGAACTTCTAGGGCAGGGCGAACAGAGACCCAATTAGATCATTTTACATTAAGGTTAATATAAGTATTCAGCGAGATTCTATCACATTTGTTCAATTTGCGTCGCTCCTATTTCAGACAGCGTACTGGGCTAGGCGGCATCTTAAGGCGCGTGGAATGGCGAGTAAAATGCACTATTAAACTTCTATGGTAGGGAAACCAGCGACCCGATTAGATCATTTTATATTAAGGTTACTTTAATAATTCAGCGAAATTCTATCACATTTGTTCAATTTACGTCGCTCCTATTTCAGATAGCGTATTGGTCTAAGCGCCATCTGAAAGCGCATGAAATTGCGAGTGAAATGCAGTATTAAACTTCTAGGGTAGGGCGTACAGAGACGCGATTAGATCATTTTACATTAAGGTTAATATAAGTATTCAGGGAAATTCTATCACATTTGTTCAATTTACGTTGCTCCTATTTCAGATAGCGCATTGGGCTAAGCGGCATCTCAAAGCCCATGAAATGGCGAGTAAAATGCACTGCTAAACTTGTAGGGTAGGGCAAACAGGGACCCGATTAGATCATTTTATATTATCGTTAATCCAAGCTGTCAGCAAAGTTCTATCACATTTGTTCAATTTACGTCGCTCCAATTTCAGATAGCGTACTGGGCTAGGTGGCATCTTAAAGCGCATGAAATGACGAGTGAAATGCACTATTAAACTACTATGATAGGGCAATCAGAGACCCGACTAGATCATTTTATATTTTGGGTAATATAAGAATTCAGCGAAATTCTATCACAATTGTTCAATTTACGTCGGTCCTATTTCAGATAGCGTATTGCGCTAAGCGGCATCTCAAAGCGCATGAAATGGCGAGTAAAATGCACTATTAATCTTCTAGGGTAAGGCAAACAGAGACCCGATTAGATCATTTTATAATACGGTTAATATAAGAATTCAGCGTAAGTCTATCACATTTGTTCAATTTACGTCGCTCCTATTTCAGATAGCTTATTGGGCTAAGCGGCATCTCAAAGCGCATGAAATGACGAGTGAAATGCACTATTTAACTTCTAGGGTAGGGCGAACAAAGACCCGATTAGATCATTTTACATTAAGATAATATAAGAATTCAGGGAAATTCTATCACATTTGTTCAATTTACGTCGCTCCTATTTCAGATAGCGTATTGGGCTAACGGCCATCTCAAAGCGCATGAAGTCGCGAGCAAAGTGCACCATTAAACTTCTAGGGTAGGGCAAACAGAGACCCGATTAGATAATTTTATATTACGGTTAATATAATAATTCAGCGTAATTCTATCACATTTGTTCAACTTACGTCGCTCCTATTTCAGATAGCGTACTGGGCTAGGGGGCATCTCAAAGCGCATGAAATGGCGAGTAAAATGCACTATTAAACTTCTATGATAGGGCTATCAGAGACCCGATTAGATCATTTTATATTTTGGTTAATATAAGAAGCCAGCGAAATTCTATCACATTTGTTCAATTTACGTCGCTCCTATTTCAGATAGCGTATTGGGCTAAGCGGCCTCTCAAAGCGCATGAAATGGCGCGTAAAATGCGCTATTAAACTTCTAGGGTAGTGCAAACAGAGACCCGATTAGATCATTTTACATTATGGTTAATGTAAGAATTCAGCGTAATTCTATCACATTTGTTCAACTTACGTGGCTCCTATTTCAGATAGCGTACTGGGCTAGGCGGCATCTTAAAGCGCGTGGAAGGGCGAGTAAAATGCACTACTAAACTTCTATGATAGAGCAATCAGAGACCCGATTAGATCATTTATATTTTGTTTAATATAAGATTTCAGGGAAATTCTATCACATTTGTCCAATTTACGTCGCTCCTATTTCAGATAGCGTATTGGGCTAAGCGGCATCACAAAGCGCATGAAATGGCGAACAAAATGCACTATTAAACTTCTAGGCTATGGCGAACAGAGACCAGATCAGATCATTTTATATTTTGGTTAACATAAGAATTCTGCGAAATTCTATCACATTTGTTCAATTTACGTCGCTCCTATTTCCGATAGCTTATTGGGCTTAGCGGAATCTCAAAGCGCATAAAGTGACGAGTGAAATGCACTATTAAACTTCTAGGGTCGGGCAAACAGAGACACGATTAGATCATTTTATATTATGGTTAATTTAAGAATTCAGCAAAATTCTATCACATTTGTTCAACTTACGTCGCTCCTATTTCAGATAGCGTACTGGGCTAGGCGGCACCTTAAAGCGCGTGGGATGACGAGTAAAATGCACTACTAAACTTCTATGATAGGGCAATCAGAGACCGGATAAGATCATTTTATATTTTGTTTAATATAAGATTTCACGGAAATTCTATCACATTTGTTCAATTTACGTCGCTCCTATTTCAGATAGCTTATTGGGCTAAGCGGCATGTCAAAGTGCATGAAATGACGAGTGAAATGCACTGTTAAACTTCTATGATAGGACAATCAGAGACCCGATTAGATCATTTTATATTTTGTTTAATATAAGATTTCAGGGAAATTCTATCACATTTGTTCAATTTACGTCGCTCCTATTTCAGATAGCTTATTGGGCTAAGCGGCATCTGAAGGCGCATGAAATGGCGAGTAAAATGCACTATTAAACTTCTATGATAGGGCAGTCAGAGACCCGATTAGATCATTTTATATCTTGGTTAATATAAGAATTCAACGAAATTCTATCACATTTGTTCAATTTACGTCGCTTCTATTACAGATAGCTTATTGGGCTTAGCGGCATCTCAAAGCGCATGAAATGACGTGTGAAATGCACTTTTAAACTTCTAGGGTAGGGCAAACAGAGACCCGATTATATCATTTTACATTATGGTTAATGTAAGAATTCAGCGAAATTCTATCACATTTGTTCAATTTACGTTGCTCCTATTTCAGATAGCTTATTGGGCTTAGCGGCATCTCAAAGCGCATGAAGTGTCGAGTGAAATGCCCTATTAAACTTCTTGGGTAGGGCAAACAGAGACCCGATTAGATCATTTTATATTATGGTTAATTTAAGAATTCAGCAAAATTCTATCACATTTGTTCAACTTACGTCGCTCCTATTTCAGATAGCGTATTGGGCTAAGCGGCATCTCAAAGCGCATGAAGTGTCGAGTGAAATGCCCTATTAAACTTCTTGGGTAGGGCAAACAGAGACCCGATTAGATCATTTTATAT
Organism: Macropis europaea; assembly: GCA_916610135.2. Classification (NCBI taxonomy): domain Eukaryota; kingdom Metazoa; phylum Arthropoda; class Insecta; order Hymenoptera; family Melittidae; genus Macropis; species Macropis europaea. The sequence goes on along the minus strand of CAKAJE020001090.1, from coordinate 82,816 downwards.
TATGGTTAATATAAGAATTCAGCGAAATTCTATCACATTTGTTCAATTTACGTCGCTCCTATTTGAGATAGCATATTGGGCTACGCGGCATCTCAAAGCGCATGAAATGACGAGTGAAATGCACTATTAGACTTCTAGGGTAGGGAGAACAGAGACCCGAAGAGATCATTTTACATTAAGGTGAATATAAGAATGCAGCGTAATTCTGTCACATTTGTTCAACTTACGTCGCTCCTATTTCAGATAGCGTATTGGGTTAAGCGTCATCTCAAAGCGCATGAAATGGCGAGTGAAATGCACTATTAAACTTCTAGGGTAGGGCGAACAGAGACCCGATTAGATCATTTTACATTAAGGTTAATATAAGTATTCAGCGAGATTCTATCACACTTGTTCAATTTATGTCGCTTCCACTTCAGACAGCGTACTGGGCTAGGCGGCAGCTTAAAGCGCGTGGAATGGCGAGTAAGATGCACTATTAACCTTCTATGATAGGGCAATCAGAGACCAGATTAGACCATTTTATACTTTGGTTAATATAAGAGTTCAGCGAAATTCTATCACATTTGTTCAATTTACGTCGCTCCTATTTCAGATAGCGTATTGGGCTAGGCGGCATCTCAAAGCGCATGAAATGACGAGTGAAATGCACTATTAAACTTCTAGGGCAGGGCGAACAGAGACCCAATTAGATCATTTTACATTAAGGTTAATATAAGTATTCAGCGAGATTCTATCACATTTGTTCAATTTGCGTCGCTCCTATTTCAGACAGCGTACTGGGCTAGGCGGCATCTTAAGGCGCGTGGAATGGCGAGTAAAATGCACTATTAAACTTCTATGGTAGGGAAACCAGCGACCCGATTAGATCATTTTATATTAAGGTTACTTTAATAATTCAGCGAAATTCTATCACATTTGTTCAATTTACGTCGCTCCTATTTCAGATAGCGTATTGGTCTAAGCGCCATCTCAAAGCGCATGAAATTGCGAGTGAAATGCAGTATTAAACTTCTAGGGTAGTGCGTACAGAGACGCGATTAGATCATTTTACATTAAGGTTAATATAAGTATTCAGGGAAATTCTATCACATTTGTTCAATTTACGTTGCTCCTATTTCAGATAGCGCATTGGGCTAAGCGGCATCTCAAAGCCCATGAAATGGCGAGTAAAATGCACTGCTAAACTTGTAGGGTAGGGCAAACAGGGACCCGATTAGATCATTTTATATTATCGTTAATCCAAGCTGTCAGCAAAATTCTATCACATTTGTTCAATTTACGTCGCTCCAATTTCAGATAGCGTACTGGGCTAGGTGGCATCTTAAAGCGCATGAAATGACGAGTGAAATGCACTATTAAACTACTATGATAGGGCAATCAGAGACCCGACTAGATCATTTTATATTTTGGTTAATATATGAATTCAGCGAAATTCTATCACGTTCAATTTACGTCGGTCCTATTTCAGATAGCGTATTGCGCTAAGCGGCATCTCAAAGCGCATGAAATGGCGAGTAAAATGCACTATTAATCTTCTAGGGTAAGGCAAACAGAGACCCGATTAGATCATTTTATAATACGGTTAATATAAGAATTCAGCGTAAGTCTATCACATTTGTTCAATTTACGTCGCTCCTATTTCAGATAGCGTACTGGGCTAGGCGGCACCTTAAAGCGCGTGGGATGACGAGTAAAATGCACTACTAAACTTCTATGATAGGGCAATCAGAGACCGGATAAGATCATTTTATATTTTGTTTAATATAAGATTTCACGGAAATTCTATCACATTTGTTCAATTTACGTCGCTCCTATTTCAGATAGCTTATTGGGCTAAGCGGCATGTCAAAGCGCATGAAATGACGAGTGAAATGCACTGTTAAACTTCTATGATAGGACAATCAGAGACCCGATTAGATCATTTTATATTTTGTTTAATATAAGATTTCAGGGAAATTCTATCACATTTGTCCAATTTACGTCGCTCCTATTACAGATAACTTATTGTGCTTAGCGGCATCTCAAAGCGCATGAAGTGGCGAGTGAAATGCACTATTAAACTTCTAGGGTAGTGCAAACAGAGACCCGATTAGATCATTTTACATTATGGTTAATGTAAGAATTCAGCGTAATTCTATCACATTTGTTCAACTTACGTCGCTCCTGTTTCAGATAGCGTACTGCGCTAGGCGGCATCTTAAAGCGCGTGGAATGGCGAGTAAAATGCACTATTAAACTTCTAGGGTAGGGCAAACAGAGACCCGATTAGATCATTTTATGTTATGGTTAATTTAAGAATTGAGCGAAATTCTATCACATTTGTTCAACTTACGTCGCTCCCAATTTAGATAGCGTACTGGGCTAGGCGGCATCTTAATGCGCGTGGAATGGCGAGTAAAATGCACTGCTAAACTTCTATGATAGGGCAATCAGAGACCCGATTAGATCATTTTATATTTTGTTTAATATAAGATTTCAGGGAAATTCTATCACATTTGTTTAATTTACGTCGCTCCTATTTCAGATAGCGTATTGGGCGAAGCGATATCTCAACGCGCATGAAATGGCGAGTAAAATGCACTATTAAACTTCTAGGGTAGGGCAATCAGTGACCCGATTAGATCATTTTATATTATAGTTAATTTAAGAATTCAGCGAAATTCTATCACATTTGTTCAATTTACGTCGCTCCTATTTCAGATAGCGTATTGGGCTAGGCGGCATCTCAAAGCGCATGAAATGACGAGTGAAATGCACTATTATACTTCTAGGGTTGGGCGAACAGAGACCCGAAGAGATCATTTTACATTAAGGTGAATATAAGAATGCAGCGTAATTCTGTCACATTTGTTCAACTTACGACGCTCCTATTTCAGATAGCGTATTGGGTTAAGCGTCATCTCAAAGCGCATGAAATGACGAGTGACATGCACTATTAAACTTCTAGGGTAGGGCGAACAGAGACCCGATTAGATCATTTTACATTAAGGTTAATATAAGTATTCAGCGAGATTCTATCACACTTGTTCAATTTGCGTCGCTTCTATTTCAGACAGCGTACTGGGCTAGGCGGCATCTTAAAGCGCGTGGAATGGCGAGTAAAATGCACTATTAACCTTCTATGATAGGGCAATCAGAGACTAGATTAGATCATTTTATACTTTGGTTAATATAAGTATTCAGCGAAATTCTATCACATTTGTTCAACTTACGTCGCTCCTATTTCAGATAGCGTATTGGGATAAGCGGCATCTCAAAGCGCATGAAATGACGAGTGAAATGCACTATTAATCTTCAAGGGTAGGGCGAACAGAGACCCGATTAGAACATTTTACATTAAGGTTAATATAAGAATTCAGCGAAATTCTCTCACATTTGTTCAATTTACGTCGCTCCTATTTCAGATAGCTTATTGGGCAAAGCGGCATCTCAAAGCGCAAGAAATGGCGAGTAAAATGCACTAGTAAACTTCTAGGGTACGGCAAACAGAGACCCGATTAGATCATTTTATGTTATGGTTAATTTAAGAATTCAGCCAAATTCTATCACATTTGTTCAATTTGCGTCGCTCCTATTCCAGATAGCGTACTGGGCTAGGCGGAATCTTAAAGCGCGTGGATTGGCGAGTAAAATGCACTATTAAACTTCTATGATAGGGCAATCAGAGACCCGATTAGATCATTTTATATTTTGGTTAATATAAGAATTCAGCGAAATTCTATCACAATTGTTCTATTTACGTCGCTCCTATTTCAGATTGGGCTAAGCGGCATCTCAAAGGCGCATGAAATGGCGAGTGAAATGCACTATTAAACTTCTAGGGTAGGGCGAACAGAGACCCGATTAGATCATTTTACATTAAGGTTAATATAAGTGTAGCAGCTACGGCACTGCTACCACATCCCTGCCGTGAAAGATCGAGATATTACCCTCGCTTAGTTTCTTTTCTTTAAATGCTTACGGTCTATCTTTCTTTAAAAGTGTACGAACACAGGCGCGTCGTAGACCGGCGACGTACGACGGTTGCCGATTGCGCGACGAGTTTTTTCTGTTGTTTTCTGACCGCGCGCCGCGGTCACCATACGAGAACACGAGGCAGAACCTCTTGCGACTCACCACGTGTACGACCGTGCGACGCAGACCATACCTGTTCTTATTCTATTATATACATTGTAAATAAATTGAGCGTGTAACGCAAATCGGAGTTATCCATAAGTATTCAGGGAAATTCTATCACATTTGTTCAATTTACGTCGCTCCTATTTCAGATAGCGTATTGGGCTAAGCGGCATCTCAAAGAGCATGAAATGGCGAGTAAAATGCACTGTTAAACATCTAGGGTAGGGCAAACAGAGACCCGATTAGATCATTTCATATTATGGTTTATTTAAGAATTCAGAAAAATTCTATCACATTTGTTCAATTTACGTCGCTGATATTTCAGATAGCGTATTGGGCTAAGCGGCATCTCAATGCGCATGAAATGGCGAGTAAAATGCACTATTAAACTTCTAGGATAAGGCAAACAGAGACCCCGATTAGATCATTTTATATTACGGTTAATATAAGAATTCAGCGTAATTCTATCACATTGTTCAACTTATGTCGCTCCTATTTCAGATAGCGTACTGGGCTAGGCGGCATCTTAAAGCGCGTGGAATGGCGAGTAAAATGCACTATTATACTTCTATGATAGGGCTATCGGAGACCCGATTAGATCATTTTATATTTTGGTTAATATAAGAATTCAGCGAAATTCTATCACATTTGTTCAACTTACGTCGCTGCTATTTCAGATAGCGTATTGGGCTAAGCGGCATCTCAAAGCGCATGAAATGACGAGTGAAATGGACTATTAAACTTCTAGGGTAGGGCAAACAGAGACCGGATAAGATCATTTTATATTATGGTTAATATAAGAATTCAGCGTAATTCTATCACATTTGTTCAACTTACGTCGCTCCTATTTCAGATAGCGTACTGGGCTAACGGCCATCTCAAAGCCCATGAAATGGCGAGTAAAATGCACTATTAAACTTCTATGATAGGGCTATCAGAGACCCGATTAGATCATTTTATATTTTGGTTAATATAAGAAGCCAGGGAAATTCTATCACATTCGTTCAATTTACGTCGCTCCTATTTCAGATAGCGTATTGGGCTAAGCGCCATCTCAAAGCGCATGAAATGGCGAGTAAAATACACTATTAAACATCTAGGGTAGGGCGAACAGAGACTCGATTAGATCATTTTACATTAAGGTTAATATAAGTATTCAGGGAAATTCTATCACATTTGTTCAATTTACGTCGCTCCTATTTCAGATATCGTATTGGGCTAAGCGGCATCTCAAAGCGCATGAAATGGCGAGTAAAATGCAGTGCTAAACTTGTAGGGTAGGGCAAACAGAGACCCGATTAGATCATTTCATATTATAGTTTATTTAAGAATTCAGAAAAATTCTATCACATTTGTTCAATTTACGTCGCTCCTATTTCAGATAGCTTATTGGGCTAAGCGGCATCTCAAAGCGCATGAAATGTCGAGTGAAATGCACTAGTAATCTTCTAGGGTAGGGCGAACAGAGACCCGATTAGATCATTTTATATTACGGTTAATATAAGAATTCAGCGTAATTCTATCACATTTGTTCAATTTACGTCGCTCCTATTTCAGATAGCGTATTGGGCTAAGCGGCCTCTCAAAGCGCATGAAATGGCGCGTAAAATGCACTATAAAACTTCTAGGATAAGGCAAACAGAGACCCGATTAGATCATTTTATATTACGGTTAATATAAGAATTCAGCGTTATTCTATCACATTTGTTCAACTTATGTCGCTCCTATTTCAGATAGCGTACTGGGCTAGGCGGCATCTTAAAGCGCGTGGAATGGCGAGTAAAATGCACTATTATACTTCTATGATAGGGCTATCGGAGACCCGATTAGATCATTTTATATTTTGGTTAATATAAGAATTCAGCGAAATTCTATCACATTTGTTCAACTTACGTCGCTCCTATTTCAGATAGCGTACTGGGCTAGGCGGCATCTTAAAGCGCGTGGAATGGCGAGTAAAATGCACTATTAAACTTCTATGATAGGGCTATCGGAGACCCGATTAGATCATTTTATATTTTGGTTAATATAAGTATTCAGGGAAATTCTATCACATTTGTTCAATTTACGTCGCTCCTATTTCAGATAGCGCATTGGGCTAAGCGGCATCTCAAAGCCCATGAAATGGCGAGTAAAATGCACTGCTAAACTTGTAGGGTAGGGCAAACAGGGACCCGATTAGATCATTTTATATTATCGTTAATCCAAGCTGTCAGCAAAATTCTATCACATTTGTTCAATTTACGTCGCTCCAATTTCAGATAGCGTACTGGGCTAGGTGGCATCTTAAAGCGCATGAAATGACGAGTGAAATGCACTATTAAACTACTATGATAGGGCAATCAGAGACCCGACTAGATCATTTTATATTTTGGTTAATATAAGAATTCAGCGAAATTCTATCACAATTGTTCAATTTACGTCGGTCCTATTTCAGATAGCGTATTGCGCTAAGCGGCATCTCAAAGCGCATGAAATGGCGAGTAAAATGCACTATTAATCTTCTAGGGTAAGGCAAACAGAGACCCGATTAGATCATTTTATAATACGGTTAATATAAGAATTCAGCGTAAGTCTATCACATTTGTTCAATTTACGTCGCTCCTATTTCAGATAGCTTATTGGGCTAAGCGGCATCTCAAAGCGCATGAAATGACGAGTGAAATGCACTATTTAACTTCTAGGGTAGGGCGAACAAAGACCCGATTAGATCATTTTACATTAAGATAATATAAGAATTCAGGGAAATTCTATCACATTTGTTCAATTTACGTCGCTCCTATTTCAGATAGCGTATTGGGCTAACGGCCATCTCAAAGCGCATGAAGTCGCGAGCAAAGTGCACCATTAAACTTCTAGGGTAGGGCAAACAGAGACCCGATTAGATAATTTTATATTACGGTTAATATAATAATTCAGCGTAATTCTATCACATTTGTTCAACTTACGTCGCTCCTATTTCAGATAGCGTACTGGGCTGGGGGGCATCTCAAAGCGCATGAAATGGCGAGTAAAATGCACTATTAAACTTCTATGATAGGGCTATCAGAGACCCGATTAGATCATTTTATATTTTGGTTAATATAAGAAGCCAGCGAAATTCTATCACATTCGTTCAATTTACGTCGCTCCTATTTCAGATAGCGTATTGGGCTAAGCGCCATCTCAAAGCGCATGAAATGGCGAGTAAAATACACTATTAAACATCTAGGGTAGGGCGAACAGAGACTCGATTAGATCATTTTACATTAAGGTTAATATAAGTATTCAGGGAAATTCTATCGCATTTGTTCAATTTACGTCGCTCCTATTTCAGATATCGTATTGGGCTAAGCGGCATCTCAAAGCGCATGAAATGGCGAGTAAAATGCAGTGCTAAACTTGTAGGGTAGGGCAAACAGAGACCCGATTAGATCATTTCATATTATAGTTTATTTAAGAATTCAGAAAAATTCTATCACATTTGTTCAATTTACGTCGCTCCTATTTCAGATAGCTTATTGGGCTAAGCGGCATCTCAAAGCGCATGAAATGTCGAGTGAAATGCACTTTTAAACTTCTAGGGTAGGGCAAACAGAGACCCGATTATATCATTTTACATTATGGTTAATGTAAGAATTCAGCGAAATTCTATCACATTTGTTCAATTTACGTTGCTCCTATTTCAGATAGCTTATTGGGCTTAGCGGCATCTCAAAGCGCATGAAGTGTCGAGTGAAATGCCCTATTAAACTTCTTGGGTAGGGCAAACAGAGACCCGATTAGATCATTTTATATTATGATTAATTTAAGAATTCAGCAAAATTCTATCACATTTGTTCAACTTACGTCGCTCCCATTTCAGATAGCGTATTGGGCTAAGCGGCATCTCAAAGCGCATGAAATGGCGAGTAAAATGCACTATTAAACTTCTAGGGTAGGGCGAACAGAGACCCGATTAGATCATTTTACATTAAGGTTAATATAAGTATTCAGCGAGATTCTATCACATTTGTTCAATTTACGTCGCTCCTATTTCAGACAGCGTACTGGGCTAGGCGGCATCTTAAAGCGTGTGGAATGGCGAGTAAAATGCACTATTAACCTTCTATGATAGGGCAATCAGAGACCAGACTAGATCATTTTATACTTTGGTTAATATAAGAATTCAGCGAAATTCTATCACATTTGTTCAATTTACGTCGCTCCTATTTGAGATAGCATATTGGGCTACGCGGCATCTCAAAGCGCATGAAATGACGAGTGAAATGCACTATTATACTTCTAGGGTAGGGAGAACAGAGACCCGAAGAGATCATTTTACATTAAGGTGAATATAAGAATGCAGCGTAATTCTGTCACATTTGTTCAACTTACGTCGCTCCTATTTCAGATAGCGTATTGGGTTAAGCGTCATCTCAAAGCGCATGAAATGGCGAGTGAAATGCACTATTAAACTTCTAGGGTAGGGCGAACAGAGACCCGATTAGATCATTTTACATTAAGGTTAATATAAGTATTCAGCGAGATTCTATCACACTTGTTCAATTTATGTCGCTTCCACTTCAGACAGCGTACTGGGCTAGGCGGCATCTTAAAGCGCGTGGAATGGCGAGTAAGATGCACTATTAACCTTCTATGATAGGGCAATCAGAGACCAGATTAGACCATTTTATACTTTGGTTAATATAAGAGTTCAGCGAAATTCTATCACATTTGTTCAATTTACGTCGCTCCTATTTCAGATAGCGTATTGGGCTAGGCGGCATCTCAAAGCGCATGAAATGACGAGTGAAATGCACTATTAAACTTCTAGGGCAGGGCGAACAGAGACCCAATTAGATCATTTTACATTAAGGTTAATATAAGTATTCAGCGAGATTCTATCACATTTGTTCAATTTGCGTCGCTCCTATTTCAGACAGCGTACTGGGCTAGGCGGCATCTTAAGGCGCGTGGAATGGCGAGTAAAATGCACTATTAAACTTCTATGGTAGGGAAACCAGCGACCCGATTAGATCATTTTATATTAAGGTTACTTTAATAATTCAGCGAAATTCTATCACATTTGTTCAATTTACGTCGCTCCTATTTCAGATAGCGTATTGGTCTAAGCGCCATCTCAAAGCGCATGAAATTGCGAGTGAAATGCAGTATTAAACTTCTAGGGTAGGGCGTACAGAGACGCGATTAGATCATTTTACATTAAGGTTAATATAAGTATTCAGGGAAATTCTATCACATTTGTTCAATTTACGTTGCTCCTATTTCAGATAGCGCATTGGGCTAAGCGGCATCTCAAAGCCCATGAAATGGCGAGTAAAATGCACTGCTAAACTTGTAGGGTAGGGCAAACAGGGACCCGATTAGATGATTTTATATTATCGTTAATCCAAGCTGTCTGCAAAATTCTATCACATTTGTTCAATTTACGTCGCTCCAATTTCAGATAGCGTACTGGGCTAGGTGGCATCTTAAAGCGCATGAAATGACGAGTGAAATGCACTATTAAACTACTATGATAGGGCAATCAGAGACCCGACTAGATCATTTTATATTTTGGTTAATATAAGAATTCAGCGAAATTCTATCACAATTGTTCAATTTACGTCGGTCCTATTTCAGATAGCGTATTGCGCTAAGCGGCATCTCAAAGCGCATGAAATGGCGAGTAAAATGCACTATTAATCTTCTAGGGTAAGGCAAACAGAGACCCGATTAGATCATTTTATAATACGGTTAATATAAGAATTCAGCGTAAGTCTATCACATTTGTTCAATTTACGTCGCTCCTATTTCAGATAGCTTATTGGGCTAAGCGGCATCTCAAAGCGCATGAAATGACGAGTGAAATGCACTATTTAACTTCTAGGGTAGGGCGAACAAAGACCCGATTAGACCATTTTACATTAAGATAATATAAGAATTCAGGGAAATTCTATCACATTTGTTCAATTTACGTCGCTCCTATTTCAGATAGCGTATTGGGCTAACGGCCATCTCAAAGCGCATGAAGTCGCGAGCAAAGTGCACCATTAAACTTCTAGGGTAGGGCAAACAGAGACCCGATTAGATAATTTTATATTACGGTTAATATAATAATTCAGCGTAATTCTATCACATTTGTTCAACTTACGTCGCTCCTATTTCAGATAGCGTACTGGGCTGGGGGGCATCTCAAAGCGCATGAAATGGCGAGTAAAATGCACTATTAAACTTCTATGATAGGGCTATCAGAGACCCGATTAGATCATTTTATATTTTGGTTAATATAAGAAGCCAGCGAAATTCTATCACATTCGTTCAATTTACGTCGCTCCTATTTCAGATAGCGTATTGGGCTAAGCGCCATCTCAAAGCGCATGAAATGGCGAGTAAAACACACTATTAAACATCTAGGGTAGGGCGAACAGAGACTCGATTAGATCATTTTACATTAAGGTTAATATAAGTATTCAGGGAAATTCTATCGCATTTGTTCAATTTACGTCGCTCCTATTTCAGATATCGTATTGGGCTAAGCGGCATCTCAAGGCGCATGAAATGGCGAGTAAAATGCAGTGCTAAACTTGTAGGGTAGGGCAAACAGAGACCCGATTAGATCATTTCATATTATAGTTTATTTAAGAATTCAGAAAAATTCTATCACATTTGTTCAATTTACGTCGCTCCTATTTCAGATAGCTTATTGGGCTAAGCGGCATCTCAAAGCGCATGAAATGTCGAGTGAAATGCACTAGTAATCTTCTAGGGTAGGGCGAACAGAGACCCGATTAGATCATTTTATATTACGGTTAATATAAGAATTCAGCGTAATTCTATCACATTTGTTCAATTTACGTCGCTCCTATTTCAGATAGCGTATTGGGCTAAGCGGCCTCTCAAAGCGCATGAAATGGCGCGTAAAATGCGCTATTAAACTTCTAGGGTAGTGCAAACAGAGACCCGATTAGATCATTTTACATTATGGTTAATGTAAGAATTCAGCGTAATTCTATCACATTTGTTCAACTTACGTGGCTCCTATTTCAGATAGCGTACTGGGCTAGGCGGCATCTTAAAGCGCGTGGAAGGGCGAGGAAAATGCACTACTAAACTTCTATGATAGAGCAATCAGAGACCCGATTAGATCATTTTATATTTTGTTTAATTTAAGATTTCAGGGAAATTCTATCACATTTGTCCAATTTACGTCGCTCCTATTTCAGATAGCGTATTGGGCTAAGCGGCATCACAAAGCGCATGAAATGGCGAACAAAATGCACTATTAAACTTCTAGGCTATGGCGAACAGAGACCAGATCAGATCATTTTATATTTTGGTTAACATAAGAATTCTGCGAAATTCTATCACATTTGTTCAATTTACGTCGCTCCTATTTCCGATAGCTTATTGGGCTTAGCGGAATCTCAAAGCGCATAAAGTGACGAGTGAAATGCACTATTAAACTTCTAGGGTCGGGCAAACAGAGACACGATTAGATCATTTTATATTATGGTTAATTTAAGAATTCAGCAAAATTCTATCACATTTGTTCAACTTACGTCGCTCCTATTTCAGATAGCGTACTGGGCTAGGCGGCACCTTAAAGCGCGTGGGATGACGAGTAAAATGCACTACTAAACTTCTATGATAGGGCAATCAGAGACCGGATAAGATCATTTTATATTTTGTTTAATATAAGATTTCACGGAAATTCTATCACATTTGTTCAATTTACGTCGCTCCTATTTCAGATAGCTTATTGGGCTAAGCGGCATGTCAAAGCGCATGAAATGACGAGTGAAATGCACTGTTAAACTTCTATGATAGGACAATCAGAGACCCGATTAGATCATTTTATATTTTGTTTAATATAAGATTTCAGGGAAATTCTATCACATTTGTTCAATTTACGTCGCTCCTATTTCAGATAGCTTATTGGGCTAAGCGGCATCTGAAGGCGCATGAAATGGCGAGTAAAATGCACTATTAAACTTCTATGATAGGGCAATCAGAGACCCGATTAGATCATTTTATATCTTGGTTAATATAAGAATTCAACGAAATTCTATCACATTTGTTCAATTTACGTCGCTTCTATTACAGATAGCTTATTGGGCTTAGCGGCATCTCAAAGCGCATGAAATGACGTGTGAAATGCACTTTTAAACTTCTAGGGTAGGGCAAACAGAGACCCGATTATATCATTTTACATTATGGTTAATGTAAGAATTCAGCGAAATTCTATCACATTTGTTCAATTTACGTTGCTCCTATTTCAGATAGCTTATTGGGCTTAGCGGCATCTCAAAGCGCATGAAGTGTCGAGTGAAATGCCCTATTAAACTTCTTGGGTAGGGCAAACAGAGACCCGATTAGATCATTTTACATTAAGGTTAATATAAGTATTCAGCGAGATTCTATCACATTTGTTCAATTTACGTCGCTCCTATTTCAGACAGCGTACTGGGCTAGGCGGCATCTTAAAGCGTGTGGAATGGCGAGTAAAATGCACTATTAACCTTCTATGATAGGGCAATCAGAGACCAGACTAGATCATTTTATACTTTGGTTAATATAAGAATTAAGCGAAATTCTATCACATTTGTTCAATTTACGTTGCTCCTATTTGAGATAGCATATTGGGCTATGCGGCATCTCAAAGCGCATGAAATGACGAGTGAAATGCACTATTATACTTCTAGGGTAGGGAGAACAGAGACCCGAAGCGATCATTTTACATTAAGGTGAATATAAGAATGCAGCGTAATTCTGTCACATTTGTTCAACTTACGTCGCTCCTATTTCAGATAGCGTATTGGGTTAAGCGTCATCTCAAAGCGCATGAAATGGCGAGTGAAATGCACTATTAAACTTCTAGGGTAGGGCGAACAGAGACCCGATTAGATCATTTTACATTAAGGTTAATATAAGTATTCAGCGAGATTCTATCACACTTGTTCAATTTATGTCGCTTCCACTTCAGACAGCGTACTGGGCTAGGCGGCATCTTAAAGCGCGTGGAATGGCGAGTAAGATGCACTATTAACCTTCTATGATAGGGCAATCAGAGACCAGATTAGACCATTTTATACTTTGGTTAATATAAGAGTTCAGCGAAATTCTATCACATTTGTTCAATTTACGTCGCTCCTATTTCAGATAGCGTATTGGGCTAGGCGGCATCTCAAAGCGCATGAAATGACGAGTGAAATGCACTATTAAACTTCTAGGGCAGGGCGAACAGAGACCCAATTAGATCATTTTACATTAAGGTTAATATAAGTATTCAGCGAGATTCTATCACATTTGTTCAATTTGCGTCGCTCCTATTTCAGACAGCGTACTGGGCTAGGCGGCATCTTAAGGCGCGTGGAATGGCGAGTAAAATGCACTATTAAACTTCTATGGTAGGGAAACCAGCGACCCGATTAGATCATTTTATATTAAGGTTACTTTAATAATTCAGCGAAATTCTATCACATTTGTTCAATTTACGTCGCTCCTATTTCAGATAGCGTATTGGTCTAAGCGCCATCTCAAAGCGCATGAAATTGCGAGTGAAATGCAGTATTAAACTTCTAGGGTAGGACGTACAGAGACGCGATTAGATCATTTTACATTAAGGTTAATATAAGTATTCAGGGAAATTCTATCACATTTGTTCAATTTACGTTGCTCCTATTTCAGATAGCGCATTGGGCTAAGCGGCATCTCAAAGCCCATGAAATGGCGAGTAAAATGCACTGCTAAACTTGTAGGGTAGGGCAAACAGGGACCCGATTAGATCATTTTATATTATCGTTAATACAAGCTGTCTGCAAAATTCTATCACATTTGTTCAATTTACGTCGCTCCAATTTCAGATAGCGTACTGGGCTAGGCGGCATCTTAAAGCGCATGAAATGACGAGTGAAATGCACTATTAAACTACTATGATAGGGCAATCAGAGACCCGACTAGATCATTTTATATTTTGGTTAATATAAGAATTCAGCGAAATTCTATCACAATTGTTCAATTTACGTCGGTCCTATTTCAGATAGCGTATTGCGCTAAGCGGCATCTCAAAGCGCATGAAATGGCGAGCAAAATGCACTATTAATCTTCTAGGGTAAGGCAAACAGAGACCCGATTAGATCATTTTATAATACGGTTAATATAAGAATTCAGCGTAAGTCTATCACATTTGTTCAATTTACGTCGCTCCTATTTCAGATAGCTTATTGGGCTAAGCGGCATCTCAAAGCGCATGAAATGACGAGTGAAATGCACTATTTAACTTCTAGGGTAGGGCGAACAAAGACCCGATTAGATCATTTTACATTAAGATAATATAAGAATTCAGGGAAATTCTATCACATTTGTTCAATTTACGTCGCTCCTATTTCAGATAGCGTATTGGGCTAACGGCCATCTCAAAGCGCATGAAGTCGCGAGCAAAGTGCACCATTAAACTTCTAGGGTAGGGCAAACAGAGACCCGATTAGATAATTTTATATTACGGTTAATATAATAATTCAGCGTAATTCTATCACATTTGTTCAACTTACGTCGCTCCTATTTCAGATAGCGTACTGGGCTGGGGGGCATCTCAAAGCGCATGAAATGGCGAGTAAAATGCACTATTAAACTTCTATGATAGGGCTATCAGAGACCCGATTAGATCATTTTATATTTTGGTTAATATAAGAAGCCAGCGAAATTCTATCACATTCGTTCAAATTACGTCGCTCCTATTTCAGATAGCGTATTGGGCTAAGCGCCATCTCAAAGCGCATGAAATGGCGAGTAAAATACACTATTAAACATCTAGGGTAGGGCGAACAGAGACTCGATTAGATCATTTTACATTAAGGTTAATATAAGTATTCAGGGAAATTCTATCGCATTTGTTCAATTTACGTCGCTCCTATTTCAGATATCGTATTGGGCTACGCGGCATCTCAAGGCGCATGAAATGGCGAGTAAAATGCAGTGCTAAACTTGTAGGGTAGGGCAAACAGAGACCCGATTAGATCATTTCATATTATAGTTTATTTAAGAATTCAGAAAAATTCTATCACATTTGTTCAATTTACGTCGCTCCTATTTCAGATAGCTTATTGGGCTAAGCGGCATCTCAAAGCGCATGAAATGTCGAGTGAAATGCACTAGTAATCTTCTAGGGTAGGGCGAACAGAGACCCGATTAGATCATTTTATATTACGGTTAATATAAGAATTCAGCGTAATTCTATCACATTTGTTCAATTTACGTCGCTCCTATTTCAGATAGCGTATTGGGCTAACCGGCCTCTCAAAGCGCATGAAATGGCGCGTAAAATGCGCTATTAAACTTCTAGGGTAGTGCAAACAGAGACCCGATTAGATCATTTTACATTATGGTTAATGTAAGAATTCAGCGTAATTCTATCACATTTGTTCAACTTACGTGGCTCCTATTTCAGATAGCGTACTGGGCTAGGCGGCATCTCAAAGCGCATGAAATGGCGAGTGAAATGCACTATTAAACTTCTAGGGTAGGGCGAACAGAGACCCGATTAGATCATTTTACATTAAGGTTAATATAAGTATTCAGCGAGATTCTATCACACTTGTTCAATTTATGTCGCTTCCACTTCAGACAGCGTACTGGGCTAGGCGGCATCTTAAAGCGCGTGGAATGGCGAGTAAGATGCACTATTAACCTTCTATGATAGGGCAATCAGAGACCAGATTAGACCATTTTATACTTTGGTTAACATAAGAGTTCAGCGAAATTCTATCACATTTGTTCAATTTACGTCGCTCCTATTTCAGATAGCGTATTGGGCTAGGCGGCATCTCAAAGCGCATGAAATGACGAGTGAAATGCACTATTAAACTTCTAGGGCAGGGCGAACAGAGACCCAATTAGATCATTTTACATTAAGGTTAATATAAGTATTCAGCGAGATTCTATCACATTTGTTCAATTTGCGTCGCTCCTATTTCAGACAGCGTACTGGGCTAGGCGGCATCTTAAGGCGCGTGGAATGGCGAGTAAAATGCACTATTAAACTTCTATGGTAGGGAAACCAGCGACCCGATTAGATCATTTTATATTAAGGTTACTTTAATAATTCAGCGAAATTCTATCACATTTGTTCAATTTACGTCGCTCCTATTTCAGATAGCGTATTGGTCTAAGCGCCATCTCAAAGCGCATGAAATTGCGAGTGAAATGCAGTATTAAACTTCTAGGGTAGGGCGTACAGAGACGCGATTAGATCATTTTACATTAAGGTTAATATAAGTATTCAGGGAAATTCTATCACATTTGTTCAATTTACGTCGCTCCTATTTCAGATAGCGCATTGGGCTAAGCGGCATCTCAAAGCCCATGAAATGGCGAGTAAAATGCACTGCAAAACTTGTAGGGTAGGGCAAACAGGGACCCGATTAGATCATTTTATATTATCGTTAATCCAAGCTGTCAGCAAAATTCTATCACATTTGTTCAATTTACGTCGCTCCAATTTCAGATAGCGTACTGGGCTAGGTGGCATCTTAAAGCGCATGAAATGACGAGTGAAATGCACTATTAAACTACTATGATAGGGCAATCAGAGACCCGACTAGATCATTTTATATTTTGGTTAATATAAGAATTCAGCGAAATTCTATCACAATTGTTCAATTTACGTCGGTCCTATTTCAGATAGCGTATTGCGCTAAGCGGCATCTCAAAGCGCATGAAATGGCGAGTAAAATGCACTATTAATCTTCTAGGGTAAGGCAAACAGAGACCCGATTAGATCATTTTATAATACGGTTAATATAAGAATTCAGCAAAATTCTATCACATTCGTTCAATTTAGGTCGCTCCTATTTCAGATAGCGTACTGGGATAGGCGGCATCTTAAAGCGCGTGGAATGCCGAGTAAAATCCACTATTAAACTTCTAGGCTAGGGCGAACAGGGACCAGATTAGATCATTTTACATTCTGGTTAATAAAATAATTCAGCGAAATTCTATCACATTTGTTCAACTTTCGTCGCTCATATTTCAGATAGCGTATTGGGCTAAGCGGCATCTCAAAGCGCATGAAATGGCGAGTAAAATGCACTATTAAACTTCTAGGGTAGGGCAATCAGTGACCCGATTAGATCATTTTATATTATAGTTAATTTAAGAATTCAGCGAAATTCTATCACATTTGTTCAATTTACGTCGCTCCCATATCAGATAGCGCATTGGGCTAAGCGGCATCTCAAAGCGCATGAAATTGCGAGTAAAATGCAATACTAAACTTCTAGGATAATGCAAAGAGAGACCCGAATAGATCATTTTATATTACGGTTAATATAAGAATTCAGCGTAATTCTATCACATTTGTTTAACTTACGTCGCTCCTAATTTAGATAGCGTACTGGGCTAGGCGGCATCTTAAAGCGCGTGGAATGGCGAGTAAAATGCACTGTTAAACTTCTATGATAGGGCAATCAGAGACCCGATTAGATCATTTTATATTTTGTTTAATATAAGATTTCAGGGAAATTCTATCACATTTGATTAATTTACGTCGCTCCTATTTCAGATAGCGTATTGGGCGAAGCGGCATCTCAAAGCGCATGAAATGGCGACTAAAATGCACCATTAAACTTCTAGGGTAGGGCAAGCAGAGACCCGATTAGATCATTTTATATTATGGTTAATTTAA
Organism: Macropis europaea; assembly: GCA_916610135.2. Classification (NCBI taxonomy): domain Eukaryota; kingdom Metazoa; phylum Arthropoda; class Insecta; order Hymenoptera; family Melittidae; genus Macropis; species Macropis europaea. Next base: position 65,049 of record CAKAJE020001090.1, on the reverse strand, counting down.
GAATTCTGCAAAATTCTATCACATTCGTTCAATTTAGGTCGCTCCTATTTCAGATAGCGTAGTGGGCTAGGCGGCATCTTAAAGCGCGTGGAATGCCGAGTAAAATCCACTATTAAACTTCTAGGCTAGGGCGAACAGAGACCAGATTAGATCATTTCACATTCTGGTTAATAAAATAATTCAGCGAAATTCTATCACCTTTGTTCAACTTTCGTTGCTCCTATTTCAGATAGCGTATTGGGCTAAGCGGCCATCTCAAAGCGCATGAAATGGCGAGTAACATGCACCATTAAACTTCTAGGGTAGGGCAAACAGAGACCCGATTAGATCATTTTATATTATGGTTAATTTAAGAATTCAGCAAAATTCTATCACATTTGTTCAATGTACGTCGCTCCTATTTCGGATAGCGTACTGGGCTAGGCGGCACCCAAAAGTGCGTGGAGTGGCGAGTAAAATGCACTATTAATCTTCTATGATAGGGCAATCAGAGACCCGATTAGATCATTTTATATTTTGGTTAATATAAGAATTCAGCGAAATTCTATCACATTTGTTCAATTTACGTCGCTCGTATTTCAGATAGCTTATTGTGCTTAGCGGCATCTCAAAGCGCATGAAATGACGAGTGAAATGCACTATTAAACTTCTAGGGTAGGGCAAACAGAGACCCGGTTAGATCATTTTATGTTATGGTTAATTTAAGAATTCAGCGAATTCTATCACATTTGTTCAACTTACGTCGCTCCTAATTTAGATAGCGTACTGGGCTAGGCGGCATCTTAAAGCGCGTGGAATGGCGAGTAAATGCACTGCTAAACTTCTATGATAGGGCAATCAGAGACCCGATTAGATCATTGTATATTTTGTTTAATATAACATTTCAGGGAAATTCTATCACATTTGTTCAATTTACATCGCTCCTATTTCAGATAGCGTATTGGGCTAAGCGGCATCTCAAGGCGCATGAAATGGCGAATAAAATGCGCTATTAAACTTCTAGGCTAGGGCGAACAGAGACCCGATTAGATCATTTTATACTTTGGTTAACATAAGGATTCTGCGAAATTTTATCACATTTGTTCAATTTACGTCGCTCCTATTTCAGATAGCGTATTCGGCTAAGCCGGATCTCAAAGCGCATGAAATGGCGACTAAAATGCACTATTAAACTTCTAGGGTAGGGCAAACAGAGACCCGATTAGATCATTTTATATTATGGTTAATTTAAGAATTCAGCCAAATTCTATCACATTTGTTCAATTTACGTCGCTCCTATTTCAGATAGCGTACTGGGCTAGGCGGAATCTTAAAGCGCGTGGATTGGCGAGTAAAATGCACTATTAATCTTCTAGGGTAGGGCGAACAGAGACCCGATTAGAACACTTTACATTAAGGTTAATATAAGAATTCAGCGAAAGTCTCTCACATTTGTTCAATTTACGTCGCTGATATTTCAGATAGCGTATTGGGCTAAGCGCATCTCAATGCGCATGAAATGGCGAGTAAAATGCACTATTAAACTTCTAGGATAAGGCAAACAGAGACCCGATTCGATCATTTTATATTATGGTTAATATAAGAATTCAGCGTAATTCTATCACATTTGTTCAACGTACGTCGCTCCTATTTCAGATAGGGTACTGGGTTAGGCGGCATCTTAAAGCGCGTGGAATGGCGGGTAAAATGCACTATTAAACTTCTATTATAGGGCTATCAGAGACCCGATTAGATCATTTTATATTTTGGTTAATATAAGAATCCAGCGAAATTCTATCACATTCGTTCAATTTACGTCGCTCCTATTTCAGATAGCGTATTGGGCTAAGCGCCATCTCAAAACGCACGAAATGGCGAGTAAAATGCACTATTAAACTTCTAGTTTAGGGCAAACAGAGACCCGATTAGATCATTTTATATTATGGTTAATTTAAGAATTCAGCCAAATTCTATCACATTTGTTCAATTTACGTCGCTCCTATTTCAGATAGCGTACTGGGCTAGGCGGAATCTTAAAGCGCGTGGATTGGCGAGTAAAATGCACTCTTAAACTTCTAGGATAAGGCAAACAGAGACCCGATTCGTTCATTTTATATTACGGTTAATATAAGAATTCAGCGTAATTCTATCACATTGGTTCAACGTACGTCGCTCCTATTTCAGATAGCGTACTGGGATAGGCGGCATCTTAAAGCGTGTGGAATGGCGAGTAAAATGCACTATTAACCTTCTATGATAGGGCAATCAGAGACCAGACTAGATCATTTTATACTTTGGTTAATATAAGAATTCAGCGAAATTCTATCACATTTGTTCAACTTACGTCGCTGCTATTTCAGATAGCGTATTGGGCTAAGCGGCATCTCAAAGCGCATGAAATGACGAGTGAAATGGACTATTAAACTTCTAGGGTAGGGGAAACAGAGACCGGATAAGATCATTTTATATTATGGTTAATATAAGAATTCAGCGTAATTCTATCACATTTGTTCAACTTACGTCGCTCCTATTTCAGATAGCGTACTGGGCTAACGGCCATCTCAAAGCCCATGAAATGGCGAGTAAAATGCACTATTAAACTTCTATGATAGGGCTATCAGAGACCCGATTAGATCATTTTATATTTTGGTTAATATAAGAAGCCAGGGAAATTCTATCACATTCGTTCAATTTACGTCGCTCCTATTTCAGATAGCGTATTGGGCTAAGCGCCATCTCAAAGCGCATGAAATGGCGAGTAAAATACACTATTAAACATCTAGGGTAGGGCGAACAGAGACTCGATTAGATCATTTTACATTAAGGTTAATATAAGTATTCAGGGAAATTCTATCACATTTGTTCAATTTACGTCGCTCCTATTTCAGATATCGTATTGGGCTAAGCGGCATCTCAAAGCGCATGAAATGGCGAGTAAAATGCAGTGCTAAACTTGTAGGGTAGGGCAAACAGAGACCCGATTAGATCATTTCATATTATAGTTTATTTAAGAATTCAGAAAAATTCTATCACATTTGTTCAATTTACGTCGCTCCTATTTCAGATGGCTTATTGGGCTAAGCGGCATCTCAAAGCGCATGAAATGTCGAGTGAAATGCACTAGTAATCTTCTAGGGTAGGGCGAACAGAGACCCGATTAGATCATTTTATATTACGGTTAATATAAGAATTCAGCGTAATTCTATCACATTTGTTCAATTACGTCGCTCCTATTTCAGATAGCGTATTGGGCTAAGCGGCCTCTCAAAGCGCATGAAATGGCGCGTAAAATGCACTATAAAACTTCTAGGATAAGGCAAACAGAGACCCGATTAGATCATTTTATATTACGGTTAATATAAGAATTCAGCGTAATTCTATCACATTTGTTCAACTTATGTCGCTCCTATTTCAGATAGCGTACTGGGCTAGGCGGCATCTTAAAGCGCGTGGAATGGCGAGTAAAATGCACTATTATACTTCTATGATAGGGCTATCGGAGACCCGATTAGATCATTTTATATTTTGGTTAATATAAGAATTCAGCGAAATTCTATCACATTTGTTCAACTTACGTCGCTCCTATTTCAGATAGCGTACTGGGCTAGGCGGCATCTTAAAGCGCGTGGAATGGCGAGTAAAATGCACTATTAAACTTCTATGATAGGGCTATCGGAGACCCGATTAGATCATTTTATATTTTGGTTAATATAAGTATTCAGGGAAATTCTGTCACATTTGTTCAATTTACGTCGCTCCTATTTCAGATAGCGCATTGGGCTAAGCGGCATCTCAAAGCCCATGAAATGGCGAGTAAAATGCACTGCTAAACTTGTAGGGTAGGGCAAACAGAGACCCGACTAGATCATTTTATATTTTGGTTAATATAAGAATTCAGCGAAATTCTATCACAATTGTTCAATTTACGTCGGTCCTATTTCAGATAGCGTATTGCGCTAAGCGGCATCTCAAAGCGCATGAAATGGCGAGTAAAATGCACTATTAATCTTCTAGGGTAAGGCAAACAGAGACCCGATTAGATCATTTTATAATACGGTTAATATAAGAATTCAGCGTAAGTCTATCACATTTGTTCAATTTACGTCGCTCCTATTTCAGATAGCTTATTGGGCTAAGCGGCATCTCAAAGCGCATGAAATGACGAGTGAAATGCACTATTTAACTTCTAGGGTAGGGCGAACAAAGACCCGATTAGATCATTTTACATTAAGATAATATAAGAATTCAGGGAAATTCTATCACATTTGTTCAATTTACGTCGCTCCTATTTCAGATAGCGTATTGGGCTAACGGCCATCTCAAAGCGCATGAAGTCGCGAGCAAAGTGCACCATTAAACTTCTAGGGTAGGGCAAACAGAGACCCGATTAGATAATTTTATATTACGGTTAATATAATAATTCAGCGTAATTCTATCACATTTGTTCAACTTACGTCGCTCCTATTTCAGATAGCGTACTGGGCTGGGGGGCATCTCAAAGCGCATGAAATGGCGAGTAAAATGCACTATTAAACTTCTATGATAGGGCTATCAGAGACCCGATTAGATCATTTTATATTTTGGTTAATATAAGAAGCCAGCGAAATTCTATCACATTCGTTCAATTTACGTCGCTCCTATTTCAGATAGCGTATTGGGCTAAGCGCCATCTCAAAGCGCATGAAATGGCGAGTAAAATACACTATTAAACATCTAGGGTAGGGCGAACAGAGACTCGATTAGATCATTTTACATTATGGTTAATGTAAGAATTCAGCGTAATTCTATCACATTTGTTCAACTTACGTGGCTCCTATTTCAGATAGCGTACTGGGCTAGGCGGCATCTTAAAGCGCGTGGAAGGGCGAGGAAAATGCACTACTAAACTTCTATGATAGAGCAATCAGAGACCCGATTAGATCATTTTATATTTTGTTTAATATAAGATTTCAGGGAAATTCTATCACATTTGTCCAATTTACGTCGCTCCTATTTCAGATAGCGTATTGGGCTAAGCGGCATCACAAAGCGCATGAAATGGCGAACAAAATGCACTATTAAACTTCTAGGCTATGGCGAACAGAGACCAGATCAGATCATTTTATATTTTGGTTAACATAAGAATTCTGCGAAATTCTATCACATTTGTTCAATTTACGTCGCTCCTATTTCCGATAGCTTATTGGGCTTAGCGGAATCTCAAAGCGCATAAAGTGACGAGTGAAATGCACTATTAAACTTCTAGGGTCGGGCAAACAGAGACACGATTAGATCATTTTATATTATGGTTAATTTAAGAATTCAGCAAAATTCTATCACATTTGTTCAACTTACGTCGCTCCTATTTCAGATAGCGTACTGGGCTAGGCGGCACCTTAAAGCGCGTGGGATGACGAGTAAAATGCACTACTAAACTTCTATGATAGGGCAATCAGAGACCGGATAAGATCATTTTACATTTTGTTTAATATAAGATTTCACGGAAATTCTATCACATTTGTTCAATTTACGTCGCTCCTATTTCAGATAGCTTATTGGGCTAAGCGGCATGTCAAAGCGCATGAAATGACGAGTGAAATGCACTGTTAAACTTCTATGATAGGACAATCAGAGACCCGATTAGATCATTTTATATTTTGTTTAATATAAGATTTCAGGGAAATTCTATCACATTTGTTCAATTTACGTCGCTCCTATTTCAGATAGCTTATTGGGCTAAGCGGCATCTGAAGGCGCATGAAATGGCGAGTAAAATGCACTATTAAACTTCTATGATAGGGCAATCAGAGACCCGATTAGATCATTTTATATCTTGGTTAATATAAGAATTCAACGAAATTCTATCACATTTGTTCAATTTACGTCGCTTCTATTACAGATAGCTTTTTGGGCTTAGCGGCATCTCAAAGCGCATGAAATGACGTGTGAAATGCACTTTTAAACTTCTAGGGTAGGGCAAACAGAGACCCGATTATATCATTTTACATTATGGTTAATGTAAGAATTCAGCGAAATTCTATCACATTTGTTCAATTTACGTTGCTCCTATTTCAGATAGCTTATTGGGCTTAGCGGCATCTCAAAGCGCATGAAGTGTCGAGTGAAATGCCCTATTAAACTTCTTGGGTAGGGCAAACAGAGACCCGATTAGATCATTTTACATTAAGGTTAATATAAGTATTCAGCGAGATTCTATCACATTTGTTCAATTTGCGTCGCTCCTATTTCAGACAGCGTACTGGGCTAGGCGGCATCTTAAGGCGCGTGGAATGGCGAGTAAAATGCACTATTAAACTTCTATGGTAGGGAAACCAGCGACCCGATTAGATCATTTTATATTAAGGTTACTTTAATAATTCAGCGAAATTCTATCACATTTGTTCAATTTACGTCGCTCCTATTTCAGATAGCGTATTGGTCTAAGCGCCATCTCAAAGCGCATGAAATTGCGAGTGAAATGCAGTATTAAACTTCTAGGGTAGGGCGTACAGAGACGCGATTAGATCATTTTACATTAAGGTTAATATAAGTATTCAGGGAAATTCTATCACATTTGTTCAATTTACGTCGCTCCTATTTCAGATAGCGCATTGGGCTAAGCGGCATCTCAAAGCCCATGAAATGGCGAGTAAAATGCACTGCTAAACTTGTAGGGTAGGGCAAACAGGGACCCGATTAGATCATTTTATATTATCGTTAATCCAAGCTGTCAGCAAAATTCTATCACATTTGTTCAATTTACGTCGCTCCAATTTCAGATAGCGTACTGGGCTAGGTGGCATCTTAAAGCGCATGAAATGACGAGTGAAATGCACTATTAAACTACTATGATAGGGCAATCAGAGACCCGACTAGATCATTTTATATTTTGGTTAATATAAGAATTCAGCGAAATTCTATCACAATTGTTCAATTTACGTCGGTCCTATTTCAGATAGCGTATTGCGCTAAGCGGCATCTCAAAGCGCATGAAATGGCGAGTAAAATGCACTATTAATCTTCTAGGGTAAGGCAAACAGAGACCCGATTAGATCATTTTATAATACGGTTAATATAAGAATTCAGCGTAAGTCTATCACATTTGTTCAATTTACGTCGCTCCTATTTCAGATAGCTTATTGGGCTAAGCGGCATCTCAAAGCGCATGAAATGACGAGTGAAATGCACTATTTAACTTCTAGGGTAGGGCGAACAAAGATCCGATTAGATCATTTTACATTAAGATAATATAACAATTCAGGGAAATTCTATCACATTTGTTCAATTTACGTCGCTCCTATTTCAGATAGCGTATTGGGCTAACGGCCATCTCAAAGCGCATGAAGTCGCGAGCAAAGTGCACCATTAAACTTCTAGGGTAGGGCAAACAGAGACCCGATTAGATAATTTTATATTACGGTTAATATAATAATTCAGCGTAATTCTATCACATTCGTTCAATTTATGTCGCTCCTATTTCAGATAGCGTATTGGGCTAAGCGCCATCTCAAAGCGCATGAAATGGCGAGTAAAATACACTATTAAACATCTAGGGTAGGGCGAACAGAGACTCGATTAGATCATTTTACATTAAGGTTAATATAAGTATTCAGGGAAATTCTATCGCATTTGTTCAATTTACGTCGCTCCTATTTCAGATATCGTATTGGGCTAAGCGGCATCTCAAAGCGCATGAAATGGCGAGTAAAATGCAGTGCTAAACTTGTAGGGTAGGGCAAACAGAGACCCGATTAGATCATTTCATATTATAGTTTATTTAAGAATTCAGAAAAATTCTATCACATTTGTTCAATTTACGTCGCTCCTATTTCAGATAGCTTATTGGGCTAAGCGGCATCTCAAAGCGCATGAAATGTCGAGTGAAATGCACTAGTAATCTTCTAGGGTAGGGCGAACAGAGACCCGATTAGATCATTTTATATTACGGTTAATATAAGAATTCAGCGTAATTCTATCACATTTGTTCAATTTACGTCGCTCCTATTTCAGATAGCGTATTGGGCTAAGCGGCCTCTCAAAGCGCATGAAATGGCGCGTAAAATGCGCTATTAAACTTCTAGGGTAGTGCAAACAGAGACCCGATTAGATCATTTTATATTATGGTTAATGTAAGAATTCAGCGTAATTCTATCACATTTGTTCAACTTACGTGGCTCCTATTTCAGATAGCGTACTGGGCTAGGCGGCATCTTAAAGCGCGTGGAAGGGCGAGGAAAATGCACTACTAAACTTCTATGATAGAGCAATCAGAGACCCGATTAGATCATTTTATATTTTGTTTAATATAAGATTTCAGGAAAATTCTATCACATTTGTCCAATTTACGTCGCTCCTATTTCAGATAGCGTATTGGGCTAAGCGGCATCACAAAGCGCATGAAATGGCGAACAAAATGCACTATTAAACTTCTAGGCTATGGCGAACAGAGACCAGATCAGATCATTTTATATTTTGGTTAACATAAGAATTCTGCGAAATTCTATCACATTTGTTCAATTTACGTCGCTCCTATTTCCGATAGCTTATTGGGCTTAGCGGAATCTCAAAGCGCATAAAGTGACGAGTGAAATGCACTATTAAACTTCTAGGGTCGGGCAAACAGAGACACGATTAGATCATTTTATATTATGGTTAATTTAAGAATTCAGCAAAATTCTATCACATTTGTTCAACTTACGTCGCTCCTATTTCAGATAGCGTACTGGGCTAGGCGGCACCTTAAAGCGCGTGGGATGACGAGTAAAATGCACTACTAAACTTCTATGATAGGGCAATCAGAGACCGGATAAGATCATTTTATATTTTGTTTAATATAAGATTTCACGGAAATTCTATCACATTTGTTCAATTTACGTCGCTCCTATTTCAGATAGCTTATTGGGCTAAGCGGCATGTCAAAGCGCATGAAATGACGAGTGAAATGCACTGTTAAACTTCTATGATAGGACAATCAGAGACCCGATTAGATCATTTTATATTTTGTTTAATATAAGATTTCAGGGAAATTCTATCACATTTGTTCAATTTACGTCGCTCCTATTTCAGATAGCGTATTGGGCTAAGCGGCATCTGAAGGCGCATGAAATGGCGAGTAAAATGCACTATTAAACTTCTATGATAGGGCAATCAGAGACCCGATTAGATCATTTTATATCTTGGTTAATATAAGAATTCAACGAAATTCTATCACATTTGTTCAATTTACGTCGCTTCTATTACAGATAGCTTATTGGGCTTAGCGGCATCTCAAAGCGCATGAAATGACGTGTGAAATGCACTTTTAAACTTCTAGGGTAGGGCAAACAGAGACCCGATTATATCATTTTACATTATGGTTAATGTAAGAATTCAGCGAAATTCTATCACATTTGTTCAATTTACGTTGCTCCTATTTCAGATAGCTTATTGGGCTTAGCGGCATCTCAAAGCGCATGAAGTGTCGAGTGAAATGCCCTATTAAACTTCTTGGGTAGGGCAAACAGAGACCCGATTAGATCATTTTATATTATGGTTAATTTAAGAATTCAGCAAAATTCTATCACATTTGTTCAACTTACGTCGCTCCTATTTCAGATAGCGTATTGGGCTAAGCGGCATCTCAAAGCGCATGAAATGGCGAATAAAATGCACTATTAAACTTCTAGGGTAGGGCGAACAGAGACCCGATTAGATCATTTTACATTAAGGTTAATATAAGTATTCAGCGAGATTCTATCACATTTGTTCAATTTACGTCGCTCCTATTTCAGACAGCGTACTGGGCTAGGCGGCATCTTAAAGCGTGTGGAATGGCGAGTAAAATGCACTATTAACCTTCTATGATAGGGCAATCAGAGACCAGACTAGATCATTTTATACTTTGGTTAATATAAGAATTCAGCGAAATTCTATCACATTTGTTCAATTTACGTCGCTCCTATTTGAGATAGCATATTGGGCTACGCGGCATCTCAAAGCGCATGAAATGACGAGTGAAATGCACTATTATACTTCTAGGGTAGGGAGAAGAGAGACCCGAAGAGATCATTTTACATTAAGGTGAATATAAGAATGCAGCGTAATTCTGTCACATTTGTTCAACTTACGTCGCTCCTATTTCAGATAGCGTATTGGGTTAAGCGTCATCTCAAAGCGCATGAAATGGCGAGTGAAATGCACTATTAAACCTCTAGGGTAGGGCGAACAGAGACCCGATTAGATCATTTTACATTAAGGTTAATATAAGTATTCAGCGAGATTCTATCACACTTGTTCAATTTATGTCGCTTCCACTTCAGACAGCGTACTGGGCTAGGCGGCATCTTAAAGCGCGTGGAATGGCGAGTAAGATGCACTATTAACCTTCTATGATAGGGCAATCAGAGACCAAATTAGACCATTTTATACTTTGGTTAATATAAGAGTTCAGCGAAATTCTATCACATTTGTTCAATTTACGTCGCTCCTATTTCAGATAGCGTATTGGGCTAGGCGGCATCTCAAAGCGCATGAAATGACGAGTGAAATGCACTATTAAACTTCTAGGGCAGGGCGAACAGAGACCCAATTAGATCATTTTACATTAAGGTTAATATAAGTATTCAGCGAGATTCTATCACATTTGTTCAATTTGCGTCGCTCCTATTTCAGACAGCGTACTGGGCTAGGCGGCATCTTAAGGCGCGTGGAATGGCGAGTAAAATGCACTATTAAACTTCTATGGTAGGGAAACCAGCGACCCGATTAGATCATTTTATATTAAGGTTACTTTAATAATTCAGCGAAATTCTATCACATTTGTTCAATTTACGTCGCTCCTATTTCAAATAGCTTATTGGGCGAAGCGGCGTCTCAAAGCGCATGAAATGACGAGCGAAATGCACTATTAAACTTCTAGGGTAGGGCAAACAGAGACCCGATTAGATCATTTGATATTATGGTTAATTTAAGAATTCAGCGAAATTCTATCACATTTGTTCAATTTACGTCGCTCCTATTTCAGATAGCGTATTGGGATAAGCGGCATCTCAAAGCGCATGAAATGGCGAGTAAAATGCACTATTAAACTTCTAGGGTAGGGCGAACAGAGACCCGATTAGATCATTTTACATTAAGGTTAATATAAGTATTCAGCGAGATTCTATCACATTTTTCAATTTACGTCGCTCCTATTTCAGACAGCGTACTGGGCTAGGCGGCATCTTAAAGCATGTGGAATGGCGAGTAAAATGCACTATTAACCTTCTATGATAGGGCAATCAGAGACCAGACTAGATCATTTTATACCTTGGTTAATATAAGAATTCAGCGAAATTCTATCACATTTGTTAAATTTACGTCGCTCCTATTTCAGACAGCTTATTGGGCTTAGCGGCATCTCAAAGCGCATGAAATGGCGAACAAAATGCACTATTGAACATCTAGGCTAGGGCGAACAGAGACCAGATTAGATCATTTTATATTTTGGTTAATATAAGAATTCTGCGAAATTCTATCACATTTGTTCAATTTACGTCGCACCTATTTCAGATAGCGTATTAGGCAAAGCGGCATTCAAAGCATATGAAATGGCGAATAAAATGCACTATTAAAGTTCTAGACACGGGCGGGCAGAGATCCGATTAGATCATTTTACATTATGGTTAATAAAAGAATTCAGCGAAATTCTATCACATTTGTTCAACTTATATCGCTCCAATTTCAGATAGCGTATTCGTCTAAGCGGCATCTCAAAGCGCATGCAATGGCGAGTAAAATTCACTGTTAAATTTCTAGGGTAGGGCAACCAGAGACCCGATTACATAATTTTATATTATGGTTAATTTAAGAATTCTGCAAAATCCTATCACATTTCTTCAATTTACGTCGTTCCTATTTCAGTTAGCGTACTGGGCTAGTCGGCATCTTAAAGCGCGTGTAATGGCGAGTAAAATGCACTGTTAAACTTCTAGGGTAGGGCAAACAGAGACCCGATTAGATCAGTTTATATTATGGTTAATTTATGAATTCAGCGAAATTCTATCACATTTGTTCAATTTACGTCGCTCCTATTTCAGATAGCGTATTGGGCTAGTCGGCATCTTAAAGCGGGTGGAATGGCGAGTAGAATGCACTATTAACCTTTTATGATAGGGCGATCAGAGACCCGACTAGATCATTTTATATTTAGTTTAATATAAGATGTCAGGGAAATTCTATCACATTTGTTCAATTTACGTCGCTCCTATTTCAGATAGCGTATTCGGCTAAGCGGCATCTCAAAGCGCATGCAATGGCGAATAAAATGCACTATTAAACTTCTAGGCTAAGGCGAGCAGAGACCCGATTAGATCATTTTACATTATGGTTAATAAAAGAATTCAGCGAAATTCTATCACATTTGTTCAACTTACGTCGCTCCTATTTCAGATAGCGTATTGGGCTAAGCGGCATCTCAAAGCGCATGAAATGGCGAGTAAACTGCACTATTAAACTTCTAGGGTAGGGCAAACAGAGACCCGATTATATCATTTATATTATGGTTAATTTAAGAATTCAGCGAAATTCTATCATATTTGTTCAATTTACGTCGCTCCTATTTCAGATAGCGTATTGTGCTAAGCGGCATCTGAAAGCGCATGAAATGGCGAGTAAAATGCACTACTAAACTTCTATGATACGGCAATCAGAGACCCGATTAGATAATTTTATATTATGGTTAATTTAAGAATTCAGCGAAATTCGATCACATTTGTTCAATTTACGTCGCTCCTATTTCAGATAGCGTACTGGGCTAAGCGGCATCTCAAAGCGCATGAAATGTCGAGTATAATGCACTATTAAACTTCTAGGGTAAGGCAAACAGAGACCCGATTAGATCATTTTATAATACGGTTAATATAAGAATGCAGCGAAATTCTATCACATTTGTTCAACTTTCGTCGCTCCTATTTCAGATAGCCTACAGGGCTAGGCGGCATCTTAAAGCGCGTGGAATGGTGAGTAAAATGCACTACTAATCTTCTATGATAGGGCAATCAGAGACCCGAATAGATCATTTTACATTATGGTTAATAAAAGACATAAGCGAAATTCTATCACATTTGTTCAATTTACGTCGCTCCTATTTCATATAGCTAATTGGGCTATGCGGCATCTCAAAGCGCATGCAATTACGAGTGAAATGCACTATTAAACTTCTAGGGTAGGGCGAACAGAGACCCGATTAGATCATTTTACATTAAGGGTAATATAAGAATTCAGCGAAATTCTATCACATTTGTTCAATTTACGTCGCTCCTATTTCAGATAGCTTATTGGCCAAAGCGGCATCTCAAAGCGCATGAAATGGCGAGTAAAATGCACTATTAAACTTCTAGGGTAGGGCAAACAGAGACCCGATTAGATCATTTTATGTTATGGTTAATTTAAGAATTCAGCAAAATTCTATCACATTTGTTCAAATTACGTCGCTCCTATTTCAGATTGCCTATTGTGCTAAGCGGCATCTCAAAGCGCATGAAATGACGAGTGAAAGGCACTATTAAACTTCTAGGGTAGGGCGAACAGAGAACCGATTAGATCATTTTACATTAAGGTTAATATAAGAATTCAGGGAAATTCTATCACGTTTGTTCAATTTACGTCGCTACTATTTCAGATAGCGTATTGGGTTAAGCGGCATCTCAAAGCGCATGAAATGGCGAGTAAAATTCACTGTTAAACTTCTAGGGTAGGGCAAACAGAGACCCGATTACTTCATTTTATATTACGGTTAATATAAGAATTCAGCGTAATTCTATCACATTTCTTCAAATTACGTCGCTCCTATTTCAGATAGCGTACTGGGCTGGCCGGCATCTTAAACCGCGTGGAATGGCGAGTAAAATGCACTATTAAGCTTCTATGATAGGGCATTCACAGACCCGATTAGATCATTTTATATTTTGTTTAATATAAGATTTCAGGGAAATTCTATCACATTCGTTCAATTTACGTCGCTCATATTTCAGATAGCGTATTGGGCTAAGCGGCATCTCAAAGCGCATGAAATGGCGAGTAGAATGCACTATTAAACTTCTAGGGTAGTGCAAACAGAGACCCGATTAGTTCATTTTATATTACGGTTAATATAAGAATTCAACGTAATTCTATCGCATTTGTTCAATTTACGTCGCTCCTATTTCAGATAGCGTACTGGGCTAGGCGGCATCTTAGAGCGCGTGAAATGGCGAGTAAAATGCACTATTAAACTTCTATGATAGGGCAATCAGAGACCCGATTAGATTATTTTATATTTTGGTTAATATAAGAATTCAGGGAAATTCTATCACATTTGTTCAATTTACGTCGCTCCTATTTCAGATAGCGTATTGGGCTAAGCGGCATCTCAAAGCGCATGAAATGGCGAGTGAAATGCACTATTAGACTTCTATGGTAGGGCGAACAGAGACCCGATTAGATCATTTTACATTAAGGTTAATATAAGGATTCACGGAAATTCTATCACATTTGTTCAATTTACGTCGCTCCTATTTCAGATAGCGTATTGGGCTATGCGGCATCTCAAAGCGCATGAAATGGCTACTAAAATGCACTGTTAAACTTCTGGGGTAGGGCAAACAGAGACCCGATTAGATCATTTTATATTATGGTTAATTTAAGAATTCAGCAAAATTCTATCACATTTGTTCAACTTACGTCGCTCCTATTTCAGATAGCGTACTGGGCTAGGCGGAAACTTAAAGCGCGTGGAATGGCGAGTAAAATGCACTACTAAACTTCTATGATAGGGCAATCAGAGACCCGATTAGATCAGTTTATATTTTGTTTAATATAAGAATTCAGCGAAATTCTATCACATTTGTTCAATTTACGTCGCTCCTTTTCAGATAGCGTATTGGGCTAAGCGGCAACTGAAAGGGCTTGAAATGACGAGTGAAATGCACTATTAAACTTCTAGGGTAGGGCGAACAGAGACCCGATTAGATCGTTTTACATTAAGGTTAATATAAGAATTCAGGGAAATTCTATCACATTTGTTCAATTTACGTCGCTCCTATTTCAGATAGCGTATTGGCCTATGCGGCATCTCAAAGCGCATGAAATGACGAGTGAAATGCACTATTATACATCTAGGGTAGGGCGAACAGAGACCCGATTAGATCATTTTACATTAAGGTTAATATAAGTATTCAGCGAGATTCTATTACACTTGTTCAATTTACGTCGCTTCTATTTCAGACAGCGTACTGGGATAGGCGGCATCTTAAAGCGCGTGGAATGGCGAGTAAAATGCACTACTAAACTTCTATGATAGGGCAATCAGAGACCCGATTAGATCATTTTATATTTTGTTTAATATAAGATTTCAGGGAAATAGTATCACATTTGTTCAATTTACGTCGCTCCTATATCAGATAGCGTATTCGGCTAAGCGGCATCTCAAAGCGCATGAAATGGCGAGTGAAATGCACCATTAGACTTCTATGGTAGGGCGAACAGAGACCCGATTAGATCATTTTACATTAAGGTTAATATAAGGATTCACGGAAATTCTATCACATTTGTTCAATTTACGTCGCTCCTATTTCAGATAGCGTATTGGGCTATGCGGCATCTCAAAGCGCATGAAATGGCGAGTAAAATGCACTATTAAACTTCTACGGTAGGGCAAACAGAGACCCGATTAGATCATTTTATATTATGGTTAATTTAAGAATTCAGCCAAATTCTATCACATTTGTTCAAGTTACGTCGCTCCTATTTCAGATAGCGTACTGGGCAAGGCGGCATCTTAAATCGCGTGGAATGGCGAGTAAAATGCACTACTAAACTTCTATGATAGGGCAATCAGAGACCCGATTAGATCATTTTATATTTTGGTTAATTTAAGAATTCAGCGAAATTCTATCACATTTGTTCAATTTACGTCGCTCCTATTTCAGATAGTGTACTGGGCTAGGCGGCATCTTAAAGCGCGTGGAAGGGCGTGTAAAATGCACTACTAAACTTCTATGAGAGGGCAATCAGAGTCCCGTTTAGATCATTTTATATTTTGTTTAATATAAGATTTCAGGGAAATTCTATCACATTTGTTCAATTTACGTCGCTCCTATTTCAGATAGCGTATTGGGCTAAGCGGCATCTCAAAGCGCATGAAATGACGAGAGAAATGCACTATTAAACTTCTTTGGTAGGGCGAATAGAGACCCGATTACATCATTTTATATTATGGTTAATTTAAGAATTCAGCAAAATTCTATCACATTGTTCAATTTACGTCGCTCCTATTTCAGATAGCGTACTGGGATAGGCGGCATCTTAAAGCGCGTGGAATGGCGAGTAAAATGCACTATTAAACTTCTATGATAGGGCAATCAGAGACCCGATTAGATCATTTTATATTTTGGTTAATATAAGAATTCAGCGAAATTCTATCACATTTGTTCAATTTACGGCGCTCCTATTTCAGATAGCTTATTGGGCTAAGCGGCATCGCAAAGCGCATGAAATGACGAGTGAAATGCACTATTAAACTTCTAGGGTAGGGCACACAGAGACCCGATTAGATCATTTTATATTATGGTTAATTTAAGAATTCAGCAAAATTCTATCACATTTGTTCAATTTACGTCGCTCCTATTTCAGATAGCGTACTGGGCTTGGCGGCATCTTAAAGCGCATGGAATGGCGAGTAAAATGCACTATTAAACTTCTATGATAGGGCAATCAGAGACCCGATTAGATCATTTTATATTTTGGTTAATATAAGAATTCAGCGAAATTCTATCACATTCGTTCAATTTACGTCGCTCCTATTTCAGATAGCGTATTGGGCTAAGCGCCATCTCAAAGCGCATGAAATGGCGAGTAAAATGCACTATTAAACTTCTAGGGTAGGGCAAACAGAGACCGTTTAGATCATTTTATATTATGGTTAATTTACGAATTCAGCAAAATTCTATCACATTTGTTCAATTTACGTCGCTCCTATTTCAGATAGCGTATTGGGCTAAGCGCCATCTCAAAGCGCATGAAATGGCGAGTAAAATGCACTATTAAACTTCTGGGGTAGGGCAAACAGAGACCCGTTTAGATCATTTTATATTATGGTTAATTTACAAATTCAGCAAAATTCTATCACATTTGCTCAATTTACGTCGCTCCTATTTCAGATAGCGTACTGGGCTAGGCGGCACCATACAGCGCATGAAATGACGAGTAAAATGCACTATTAAACTTCTATGATAGGGCAATCAGAGACCCGATTAGATCATTTTATATTTTGGTTAATATAAGAATTCAGCGAAAATCTATCACAACTGTTCTATTTACGTCGCTCCTATTTCAGATAGCGTATTGGGCTAAGCGGCATCTCAAAGCGCATGAAATGGCGAGTGAAATGCACTATTACACTTCTAGGGTAGGGCGAACAGAGACCCGATTAGATCATTTTACATTAAGGTTAATATAAGTATTCAGGGAAATTCTATCACATTTGTTCAATTTACGTCGCTCCTATTTCAGATAGCGTATTGGGCTAAGAGGCATCTCAAAGCCCATGAAATGGCGAGTGAAATGCACTGTTAAACTTCTAGGGTAGGGCAAACAGAGACCCGATTAGATCATTTCATATTTTGGTTAATATAAGAATTCAGAAAAATTCTATCACATTTGTTCAATTTACGTCGCTCCTATTTCAGATAGCTTATTGGGCTAAGCGGCATCTCTAATCGCATGAAATGGCGAGTAAAATGCACTATTAAACTTCTAGGATAAGGCAAACAGAGACCCGATTAGATCATTTTATATTATGGTTAATTTGAGAATTCAGCCAAATTCTATCACATTTGTTCAATTTACGTCGCTCCTATTTCAGATAGCGTATTGGGCTAAGCGCCATCTCAAAGCGCATGAAATGGCGAGTAAAATGCACTATTAAACTTCTAGGGTAGGGCAAACAGAGACCCGATTAGATCATTTTATATTATGGTTAATTTAAGAATTCAGCCAAATTCTATCACATTTGTTCAATTTACGTCGCTCTTATTTCAGATAGCGTACTGGGCTAGGCGGAATCTTAAAGCGCGTGGATTGGCGAGTAAAATGCACTATTAAACTTCTATGATATGGCAATCAGAGACCAGATTACATCATTTTATATTTTGGTTAATATAAGTATTCAGGGAAATTCTATCACATTTGCTCAATTTACGTTGCTCCTATTTCAGATAGCGTATTGGGCTAAGCGGCATCTCAAAGCGCATGAAATGACGAGTGAAATGCACTATTAAACTTCTAGGGTAGGGCGAACAGAGAACCGAATAGATCATTTTACATTAAGGTTAATATAAGAATTCAGGGAAATTCTATCACGTTTTTCAATTTACGTCGCTCCTATTTCAGATAGCGTATTGGGCTAAGCGGCATCTCAAACCGCATGAAATGGCGAGTAAAATGCACTGTTAAACTTCTAGGGTAGGGCAATCAGAGAGCCGATTAGATCATCTTATATTACGATTAATATAAGAATGCAGCGTAATTCTACCACATTTGTTCAATTTACGTCGCTGATATTTCAGATAGTGTATTGGGCTAAGCGGCATCTCAAAGCGCAAGAAATGGCGAGTAAAATGCACTGTTAAACTTCTAGGGTAGGGCAAACGGCGACTCGATAAGATCATTTTATTTTATGGTTAATTTAAGAATTCAGCGAAACTCTATCATATTTGTTCAATTTACGTCGCTCCTATTTCAGATAGCGTATTGGGCTAAGCGGCAGCTCAATGCGCATGAAATGGCGAGTAAAATGCACTATTAAACTTCTAGGGTAAGGCAAACAGAGACCCGATTAGATCATTTTATATTACGGTTAATATAAGAATTCAGCGTAATTCTATCACATTTGTTCAACTTACGTCGCTCCTATTTCAGATAGCGTACTGGGCTAGGCGGCATCTTAAAGCGCGTGGAAGGGCGAGTAAAATGAACTACTAAACTTCTATGATAGGGAATCAGAGTCCCGATTAGATCATTTTATATTTTGGTTAATATAAGAATTCAGCGAAATTCTATCACATTTGTTCAATTTACGTCGCTCCTATTTCAGATAGCGTATTGGGCTAAGCGGCATCTCAAAGCGCATGAAATGGCAAATAAAATGCGCTATTAAACTTCTAGGGTAGGGCGAACAGAGACCCGATTAGATCATTTTACATTATGGTTCATAAAAGAATTCAGCAAAATTCTATCACATTTGTTCAACTTACGTCGCTCCTATTTCAGATAGCGTATTGGGCTAAGCGGCCTCTCAAAGCGCATGAAATGGCGAGTAAAATGCACTATTAAAGTTCTATGGTAGGACAAACAGAGACCCGAGTAGATCACTTTATATTATGATTAATTTAAGAATTCAGCGTAGTTCTATCACATTTGTTCAACTTACGTCGCTCCTATTTCAGATAGCGTATTGGGCTAAGCGGCCTCTCAAAGCGCATGAAATGGCGAGTAAAATGCACTATTAAACTTCTAGGGTAGGCCAAGCAGAGACCCGATTACATCATTTTATATTACGGTTAATTTAAGAATTCAGCAAAATTCTATCACATTCGTTCAATTTAGGTCGCTCCTATTTCAGATAGCGTACTGGGCTAGGCGACATCTTAAAGCGCGTGGAATGTCGAGCAAAATGCACTATTAAAGTTCAATGATAGGGCAATCAGTGACCCGATTAGATCATTTTATATTATAGTTAATTTAAGATTTCAGGGAAATTCTATCACATTTGTTCAATTTACGTCGCTCCTATTTCGGATAGCGCACTGGGCTAGGCGGCATCCTAAAGCGCGTGGAGTGGCGAGTAAAATGCACTATTAATCATCTATGATAGGGCAATCAGAGACCCGATTAGATCATTTTATATTTTGGTTAATATAAGAATTCAGCGAAATTCTACAACATTTGTTCAATTTACGTCGCTCCTATTTCAGATAGCGCATCGTGCTAAGCGGCATCTCAAAGCGCGTGAAATGGCGAGTAAAATGCACTATTAAACTTCTAGGGTAGGGCAAACAGAGACCCGATTAGATCATTTTATGTTATGGTTAATTTAAGAATTCAGCAAAATTCTATCACATTTGTTCAACTTACGTCGCTCCTATTTCAGATAGCGTACTGGGCTAGGCGGCATCTTAAAGCGCGTGGAAGGGCGAGTAAAATGAACTACTAAACTTCTATGATAGGGAATCAGAGTCCCGATTAGATCATTTTATATTATGGTTAATTTAAGAATTCAGCGAAATTCTATCACATTTGTTCAATTTACGTCGTTCCTATTTCAGATAGCGTATTGGGCTAAGCGGCATCTCAAAGCGCATGGAATGACGAGTGAAAGGCACTATTAAACTTCTAGGGTAGGGCAAACAGAGACCCGATTATATCATTTTATATTATGGTTAATTTAAGAATTCAGCAAAATTCTATCACATTTGTTCAATTTACGTCGGTCCTATTTCAGAT
The DNA here is from genome assembly GCA_916610135.2 of Macropis europaea. Classification (NCBI taxonomy): domain Eukaryota; kingdom Metazoa; phylum Arthropoda; class Insecta; order Hymenoptera; family Melittidae; genus Macropis; species Macropis europaea. The sequence goes on along the minus strand of CAKAJE020001090.1, from coordinate 44,592 downwards.
AGCTTATTGGGCTAAGCGGCATCTCAAAGCGCATGAAATGGCGAGTAAAATGGATTACTAAACTTCTAGGATAAGGCAAACAGAGACCCGATTAGATCATTTTATATTTTGTTTAATATAAGATTTCAGGGAAATTCTATCACATTTGTTCAATTTACGTCGCTTCTATTTCTGATAGCGTAATGGGCTAAGCGGCATCTCAAAGCGCATGAAATGGCAAATAAAATGCGCTATTAAACTTCTAGGGTAGGGCGAACAGAGACCCGATTAGATCATTTTACATTATGGTTCATAAAAGAATTCAGCGAAATTCTATCACATTTGTTCAACTTACGTCGCTCCTATTTCAGATAGCGTATTGGGCTAAGCGGCCTCTCAAAGCGCATGAAATGGCGAGTAAAATGCACTATTAAAGTTCTATGGTAGGACAAACAGAGACCCGAGTAGATCACTTTATATTATGATTAATTTAAGAATTCAGCGTAGTTCTATCACATTCGTTCAACTTACGTCGCTCCTATTTCAGATAGCGTATTGGGCTAACAGGCATCTCAAAGCGCATGAAATGGCAAATAAAATGCGCTATTAAACTTCTAGGGTAGGGCGAACAGAGACCCGATTAGATCATTTTACATTATGGTTCATAAAAGAATTCAGCGAAATTCTATCACATTTGTTCAACTTACGTCGCTCCTATTTCAGATAGCGTACTGGGCTGGCCGGCATCTTAAACCGCGTGGAATGGCGAGTAAAATGCACTATTAAGCTTCTATGATAGGGCATTCACAGACCCGATTAGATCATTTTATATTTTGTTTAATATATGATTTCAGGGAAATTCTATCACATTCGTTCAATTTACGTCGCTCCTATTTCAGATAGCGTATTGGGCTAAGCGGCATCTCAAAGCGCATGAAATGGCGCGTAAAATGCACGATTAAACTTCTAGGGTAGGGCAAACAGAGACCCGATTAGATCATTTTATATTTTGGTTAATATAAGAATTCAGCGAAATTCTATCACATTTGTTCAATATACGTCGCTCCTATTTCAGACAGCTTATTGGGCTTAGCGGCATCTCAAATCGCATGAAATGGCGAACAAAATGCACTATTAAACTTCTAGGCTAGGGCGAACAGAGACCAGATTAGATCATTTTATATTTTGGTTAATATAAGAATTCTGCGAAATTCTATCACATTTGTTCAAGTTACGTCGCTCCTATTTCAGATAGCGTACTGGGCTAGGCGGCATCTTAAAGCGCGTGGAATGGCGAGTAAAATGCACTATTAAACTTCTATGATAGGGCAATCAGAGACCCGATTAGATCATTTTATATTTTGGTTAATATAAGAATTCAACGAAATTCTATCACATTTGTAAAATTTACGTCGCTCCTATTACAGATAGCTTATTGGGCTTAGCGGCATCTCAAAGCGCATGAAATGACGAGTGAAATGCACTATTAAACTTCTAGGGTAGGGCAAACAGAGACCCGATTAGATCATTTTATATTATGGTTAATTTAAGAATTCAGCAAAATTATATCACATTTGTTCAATTTACGTCGCTCCTATTTCAGATAGCGTATTGGGCTAAGCGGCATCTCAAAGCGCATGAAATGGCGAGTGAAATGCACTATTAGACTTCTATGGTAGGGCGAACAGAGACCCGATTGGATCATTTTACATTAAGGTTTATATAAGAATTCACGGAAATTCTATCACATTTGTTCAATTTACGTCGCTCCTATTTCAGATAGCGTATTGGGCTAACCGGCCTCTCAAAGCGCATGAAATGGCGCGTAAAATGCGCTATTAAACTTCTAGGATAAGGCAAACGGAGACCCGATTAGTTCATTTTATATTACGGTTAATATAAGAATTCAGCGTAATTCTATCTGATTTGTTCATCTTACGTCGCTCCTATTTCAGATAGCCTACTGACCAATGCGGCATCTTAAAGCGCGTGGAAGGGCGAGTAAAATGCACTACTAAACTTCTATGACAGAGCTATCAGAGACCCGATTAGATCATTTTATATTTTGTTTAATATAAGATTTCAGGGAAATTCTATCACATTTGTTCAATTTACGTCGCTCCTATTTCAGATAGCGTATTGGGCTAAGCGGCATCTCAAAGCGCATGAAATGGCGAGTGAAATGCACTATTAGACTTCTATGGTCGGGCGAACAGAGACCCGATTGGATCATTTTATATTATGGTTAATTTAAGAATTCAGCGAAATTCTATCACAATTGTTCTATTTGCGTCGCTCCTATTTCAGATAGCGTATTGGGCTAAGTGGCATCTCAAAGCGCATGAAATGGCGAGTGAAATGCACTATTAAACTTCTAGGGTAGGGCGAACAGAAACCCGATTAGATCATTTTACATTAAGGTTAATATAAGTATTCAGGGAAATTCTATCACATTTGTTCAATTTACGTCGCTCCTATTTCAGATAGCGTATTGGGCTAAGCGGCATCTCAAAGAGCATGAAATGGCGAGTAAAATGCACTGTTAAACTTCTAGGGTAGGGCAAACAGAGACCCGATTAGATCATTTCATATTATGGTTTATTTAAGAATTCAGAAAAATTCTATCACATTTGTTCAATTTACGTCGCTGATATTTCAGATAGCGTATAGGGCTAAGCGGCATCTCAATGCGCATGAAATGGCGAACAAAATGCACTATTAAACTTCTAGGCTAGGGCGAACAGAGACCAGATTAGATCATTTTATATTTTGGTTAATATAAGAATTCTGCGAAATTCTATCACATTTGTTCAAGTTACGTCGCTCCTATTTCAGATAGCGTACTGGGCTAGGCGGCATCTTAAAGCGCGTGGAATGGCGAGTAAAATGCACTATTAAACTTCTGTGATAGGGCAATCAGAGACCCGATTAGATCATTTTATATTTTGGTTAATATAAGAATTCAACGAAATTCTATCACATTTGTAAAATTTACGTCGCTCCTATTACAGATAGCTTATTGGGCTTAGCGGCATCTCAAAGCGCATGAAATGACGAGTGAAATGCACTATTAAACTTCTAGGGTAGGGCAAACAGAGACCCGATTAGATCATTTTATATTATGGTTAATTTAAGAATTCAGCAAAATTATATCACATTTGTTCAATTTACGTCGCTCCTATTTCAGATAGCGTATTGGGCTAAGCGGCATCTCAAAGCGCATGAAATGGCGAGTGAAATGCACTATTAGACTTCTATGGTAGGGCGAACAGAGACCCGATTGGATCATTTTACATTAAGGTTTATGTAAGAATTCACGGAAATTCTATCACATTTGTTCAATTTACGTCGCTCCTATTTCAGATAGCGTATTGGGCTAACCGGCCTCTCAAAGCGCATGAAATGGCGCGTAAAATGCGCTATTAAACTTCTAGGATAAGGCAAACGGAGACCCGATTAGTTCATTTTATATTACGGTTAATATAAGAATTCAGCGTAATTCTATCTGATTTGTTCATCTTACGTCGCTCCTATTTCAGATAGCCTACTGACCAATGCGGCATCTTAAAGCGCGTGGAAGGGCGAGTAAAATGCACTACTAAACTTCTATGACAGAGCTATCAGAGACCCGATTAGATCATTTTATATTTTGTTTAATATAAGATTTCAGGGAAATTCTATCACATTTGTTCAATTTACGTCGCTCCTATTTCAGATAGCGTATTGGGCTAAGCGGCATCTCAAAGCGCATGAAATGGCGAGTGAAATGCACTATTAGACTTCTATGGTCGGGCGAACAGAGACCCGATTGGATCATTTTATATTATGGTTAATTTAAGAATTCAGCGAAATTCTATCACAATTGTTCTATTTGCGTCGCTCCTATTTCAGATAGCGTATTGGGCTAAGTGGCATCTCAAAGCGCATGAAATGGCGAGTGAAATGCACTATTAAACTTCTAGGGTAGGGCGAACAGAAACCCGATTAGATCATTTTACATTAAGGTTAATATAAGTATTCAGGGAAATTCTATCACATTTGTTCAATTTACGTCGCTCCTATTTCAGATAGCGTATTGGGCTAAGCGGCATCTCAAAGAGCATGAAATGGCGAGTAAAATGCACTGTTAAACTTCTAGGGTAGGGCAAACAGAGACCCGATTAGATCAGTTCATATTATGGTTTATTTAAGAATTCAGAAAAATTCTATCACATTTGTTCAATTTACGTCGCTGATATTTCAGATAGCGTATTGGGCTAAGCGGCATCTCAATGCGCATGAAATGGCGAGTAAAATGCACTATTAAACTTCTAGGATAAGGCAAACAGAGACCCGATTAGATCATTTTATATTACGGTTAATATAAGAATTCAGCGTAATTCTATCACATTTGTTCAACTTATGTCGCTCCTATTTCAGATAGCGTACTGGGCTAGGCGGCATCTTAAAGCGCGTGGAATGGCGAGTAAAATGCACTATTATACTTCTATGATAGGGCTATCGGAGACCCGATTAGATCATTTTATATTTTGGTTAATATAAGAATTCAGCGAAATTATATCACATTTGTTCCATTTACGTCGCTCCTATTTCAGATAGCGTATTGGGCTAAGCGGCATCTCAAAGCGCATGAAATGGCGAGTGAAATGCACTATTAGACTTCTATGGTAGGGCGAACAGAGACCCGATTAGATCATTTTACATTAAGGTTAATATAAGGATTCACGGAAATTCTATCACATTTGTTCAATTTACGTCGCTCCTATTTCAGATAGCGTATTGGGCTATGCGGCATCTCAAAGCGCATGAAATGGCGCGTAAAATGCGCTATTAAACTTCTAGGATAAGGCAAACGGAGACCCGATTAGTTCATTTTATATTACGGTTAATATAAGAATTCAGCGTAATTCTATCACATTTCTTCAAATTACGTCGCTCCTATTTCAGATAGCGTACTGGGCTGGCCGGCATCTTAAACCGCGTGGAATGGCGAGTAAAATGCACTATTAAGCTTCTATGATAGGGCATTCACAGACCTGATTAGATCATTTTATATTTTGTTTAATATAAGATTTCAGGGAAATTCTATCACATTCGTTCAATTTACGTCGCTCATATTTCAGATAGCGTATTGGGCTAAGCGGCATCTCAAAGCGCATGAAATGGCGAGTAGAATGCACTATTAAACTTCTAGGGTAGTGCAAACGGAGACACGATTAGTTCATTTTATATTACGGTTAATATAAGAATTCAGCGTAATTCTATCGCATTTGTTCAATTTACGTCGCTCCTATTTTAGATAGCGTACTGGGCTAGGCGGCATCTTAGAGCGCGTGAAATGGCGAGAAAAATGCACTATTAAACTTCTATGATAGGGCAATCAGAGACCCGATTAGATTATTTTATATTTTGGTTAATATAAGAATTCAGGGAAATTCTATCACATTTGTTCAATTTACGTCGCTCCTATTTCAGATATCGTTTTGGGCTAAGCGGCATCTCAAAGCGCATGAAATGACGAGTGAAATGCACTATTAAACTTCTAGGGTAAGGCGAACAGAGTCCCGATTAGATCATTTTACATTAAGGTTAATATAAGTATTCAGGGAGATTCTATAACATTTGTTCAATTTACGTCGCTCCTATTTCAGACAGCGTACTGGGCTAGGCGGCATCTTAAAGCGTGTGGACTGGCGAGTAAAATGCACTATCAACCTTCTATGATTGGGCAATCAAAGACCAGACTAGATCATTTTATACTTTGGTTAATATAAGAATTCAGCGAAATTCTATCACATTTGTTCAATTTACGTCGCTCCTATTTCAGATAGCGTATTGGGCTATGCGGCATCTCAAAGCGCATGAAATGACGAGTGAAATGCACTATTATACATCTAGGGTAGGGTGAACAGAGACCCGAAGAGATCATTTTACATTAAGGTGAATATAAGAATGCAGCGTAATTCTGTCACATTTGTTCAACTTACGTCGCTCCTATTTCAGATAGCGTATTGGGTTAAGCGTCATCTCAGAGCGCATGAAATGACGAGTGAAATGCACTATTAAACTTCTAGGGTAGGGCGAACAGAGACCCGATTAGATCATTTTACATTAAGGTTAATATAAGTATTCAGCGAGATTCTATCACATTTGTTCAATTTACGTCGCTCCTATTTCAGACAGCTTATTGGGCTTAGCGGCATCTCAAATCGCATGAAATGGCGAACAAAATGCACTATTAAACTTCTAGGCTAGGGCGAACAGAGACCAGATTAGATCATTTTATATTTTGGTTAATATAAGAATTCTGCGAAATTCTATCACATTTGTTCAAGTTACGTCGCTCCTATTTCAGACAGCGTACTGGGCTAGGCGGCATCTTAAAGCGCGTGGAATGGCGAGTAAAATGCACTATTAAACTTCTATGATAGGACAATCAGAGACCCGATTAGATCATTTTATATTTTGGTTCATATAAGAATTCAACGAAATTCTATCACATTTGTAAAATTTACGTCGCTCCTATTACAGATAGCTTATTGGGCTTAGCGGCATCTCAAAGCGCATGAAATGACGAGTGAAATGCACTATTAAACTTCTAGGGTAGGGCAAACAGAGACCCGATTAGATCATTTTATATTATGGTTAATTTAAGAATTCAGCAAAATTACGTCACATTTGTTCAATTTACGTCGCTCCTATTTCAGATAGCGTATTGGGCTAAGCGGCATCTCAAAGCGCATGAAATGGCGAGTGAAATGCACTATTAGACTTCTATGGTAGGGCGAACAGAGACCCGATTGGATCATTTTACATTAAGATTTATATAAGAATTCACGGAAATTCTATCACATTTGTTCAATTTACGTCGCTCCTATTTCAGATAGCGTATTGGGCTAAGCGGCCTCTCAAAGCGCATGAAATGGCGCGTAAAATGCGCTATTAAACTTCTAGGATAAGGCAAACGGAGACCCGATTAGTTCATTTTATATTACGGTTAATATAAGAATTCAGCGTAATTCTATCTGATTTGTTCATCTTACGTCGCTCCTATTTCAGATAGCCTACTGACCTATGCGGCATCTTAAAGCGCGTGGAAGGGCGAGTAAAATGCACTACTAAACTTCTATGACAGAGCAATCAGAGACCCGATTAGATCATTTTATATTTTGTTTAATATAAGATTTCAGGGAAATTCTATCACATTTGTTCAATTTACGTCGCTCCTATTTCAGATAGCGTATTGGGCTAAGCGGCATCTCAAAGCGCATGAAATGGCGAGTGAAATGCACTATTAGACTTCTATGGTCGGGCGAACAGAGACCCGATTGGATCATTTTATATTATGGTTAATTTAAGAATTCAGCGAAATTCTATCGCATTTGTTCAATTTACGTCGCTCCAATTTCAGATAGCGTTTTGGGCTAAGCGGCATCTCAAAGCGCATGAAATGGCGAATAAAATGCACTATTAAACTTCTAGGCTAGGGCGAACAGAGACCCGAGCAGATCATTTTACATTATGGTTAATAAAAGAATTCAGCGTAATTCTATCACATTTGTTCAACTTACGTCGCTCCTATTTCAGATAGCGTACTGGGCTAGGCGGCAACTTAAAGCGCGTGGAATGGCGAATAAAATGCACTACTAAACTTCTATGATAGGGCAATCAGAGACCCGATTAGATCATTTTATATTTTGTTTAATATTAGATTTCAGGGAAATAGTATCACATTTGTTCAATTTACGTCGCTCCTATTTCAGATAGCGTATTCGGCTAAGCGGCATCTCAAAGCGCACGAAGTGGCGAATAAAATGCACTATTAAACTTCTAGGCTAGGGAGAACAGAGACCCGATCAGATCATTTTACATTATGGTTAATAGAAGATTTCAGCGAAATTCTATCACATTTGTTCAACTTACGTCGCTCCTATTTCAGATAGCGTATTGGGCTAAGCGGCATCAGAAAGCGCATGAAATGGCGAGTGAAATGCAAAATTAGACTTCTATGGTAGGGCGAACAGAGACCCGATTAGATGATTTTACATTAAGGTTAATATAAGGATTCACGGAAATTCTATCACATTTGTTCAATTTACGTCGCTCCTATTTCAGATAGCGTATTGGGCTATGCGGCATCTCAAAGCGCATGAAATGGCGAGTAAAATGCACTATTAAACTTCTAGGGTAGGGCAAACAGAGACCCGATTAGATCATTTTATGTAATGGTTAATTTAAGAATTCAGCGTAATTCTATCACATTTGTTCAATTTACGTCGCTCCTATTTCATATAGCGTATTGGGCTGAGCGGCATCTCAAAGCGCATGAAATGGCGAGTAAAATGCACTATTAAACTTCTAGGGTAGGGCAAACAGAGACCCGATTAGATCATTTTATGTTACGTTTAATTTAAGAATTCAGCAAAATTCTATCACAATTGTTCAATTTACGTCGCTCCTATTTCAGATAGCGTACTGGGCTTGGCTGCATCTTAAAGCGCGTGGAAGGGCGAGTAAAATGCACTACTAAACTTCTATGATACGGCAATCAGAGAGCCGACTAGATCATTTTATATTTTGGTTAGTATAAGGTTTCAGCGAAATTCTATAACATTTGTTCAATTTACGTCGATCCTATTTCAGATAGCGTATTGGGCTAAGCGGCATCGCAAAGCGTATGAATTGACGAGTGAAATGCACTATTAAGCTTCTAGGGTAGGGCAAACAGAGACCCGATTAGATCATTTTATATTATGGTTAATTTAAGAATTCAGCGAAATACTATCACATTTGTTCAATTTACGTCGCTCCTATTTCAGATAGCTAATTGGGCAAAGCGGCATCTCAAAGCGCATGAAATGACGAGTGAAATGCACTATTAATCTTCTAGGGTAGGGCGAACAGAGACCCGATTAGAACACTTTACGTTAAGGTTAATATAAGAATTCAGCGAAAGTCTCTCACATTTGTTCAATTTACGTCGCTCCTATTTCAGATAGCGTACTGGGCTAGTCGGCATCTTAAAGCGCGTGGAATGGCGGGTAAAATGCACTATTAAACTTCTATGATAGGGCTATCAGAGACCCGATTAGATCATTTTATATTTTGGTTAATATAAGAATTCAGCGAAATTCTATCACATTTGTTCAACTTATGTCGCTCCTATTTCAGATAGCGTACTGGGCTAGGCGGCATCTTAAAGCGCACGAAATGGCGAGTGAAATGCACTATTAAACTTCTAGGGTTGGGCTATCGGAGACCCGATTAGATCATTTTACATTAAGGTTGATATAAGTATTCAGGGAAATTCTATCACATTTGTTCAATTTACGTCGCTCCTATTTCAGATAGCGTATTGGGCTAAGCGGCATCTCAAAGAGCATGAACTGGCGAGTAAAATGCACTGTTAAACTTCTAGGGTAGGGCAAACAGAGACCCGATTAGATCATTTCATATTATGGTTTATTTAAGAATTCAGAAAAATTCTATCACATTTGTTCAATTTACGTCGCTCCTATTTCAGATAGCGTATTGGGCTAAGCGGCATCTCAATGCGGATGAAATGGCGAGTAAAATGCACTATTAAACTTCTAGGATAAGGCAAACAGAGACCCGATTCGTTCATTTTATATTACGGTTAATATAAGAATTCAGCGTAATTCTATCACATTTGTTCAACGTACGTCGCTCCTATTTCAGATAGCGTACTGGGCCAGGCGGCATCTTAAAGCGCGTGGAATGGCGGGTAAAATGCACTATTAAACTTCTATGATAGGGCTATCAGAGACCCGATTAGATCATTTTATATTTTGGTTAATATAAGAATTCAGCGAAATTCTATCACATTTGTTCAACTTACGTCGCTGCTATTTCAGATAGCGTATTGGGCTAAGCGGCATCTCAAAGCGCATGAAATGACGTGTGAAATGCACTATTAATCTTCAAGGGTAGGGCGAACAGAGACCCGATTAGAACATTTTACATTAAGGTTAATATAAGAATTCAGCCAAATTCTATCACATTTGTTCAATTTACGTCGCTCCTATTTCAGATAGCTTATTGGGCTAAGCGGCATCTCAAAGCGCATGAAATGACGAGTGAAATGCACTATTAAACTTCTAGGGTAGGGCAAACAGAGACCGGATAAGATCATTTTATATTATGGTTAATTTAAGAATTCAGCGAAACTCTATCATATTTGTTCAATTCACGTCGCTCCTATTTCAGATAGCGTATTGGGCTAAGCGGCATCTCAATGCGCATGAAATGGCGAGTAAAATGCACTATTAATCTTCTAGGGTAAGGCAAACAGAGACCCGATTAGATCATTTTATAATACGGTTAATATAAGAATTCAGCGTAAGTCTATCACATTTGTTCAATTTACGTCGCTCCTATTTCAGATAGCTTATTGGGCTAAGCGGCATCTCAAAGCGCATGAAATGGCGAGTAAAATGCACTGCTAAACTTGTAGGGTAGGGCAAACAGGGACCCGATTAGATCATTTTATATTATCGTTAATTCAATATGTCAGCAAAATTCTATCACATTTGTTCAATTTACGTCGCTCCTATTTCAGATATCGTATTGGGCTAAGCGGCATCTCAAAGCGCATGAAATGGCGAGTAAAATGCACTGCTAAACTTGTAGGGTAGGGCAAACAGGGACCCGATTAGATCATTTTATATTATCGTTAATTCAAGATGTCAGCAAAATTCTATCACATTTGTTCAATTTACGTCGCTCCAATTTCAGATAGCGTACTGGGCTAGGCGGCATCTTAAAGCGCATGAAATGACGAGTGAAATTCATTATTAAACTACTATGATAGGGCAATCAGAGACCCGACTAGATCATTTTATATTTTGGTTAATATAAGGATTCAGCGAAATTCTATCACAATTGTTCAATTTACGTCGCTCCTATTTCAGATAGCGTATTGGGCTAAGCGGCATCTCAAAGCGCATGAAATGGCGAGTAAAATGCACTATTAAACTTCTAGGGTAGGGCAAACAGAGACCCGATTAGATCATTTTATAATACGGTTAATATAAGAATTCAGCGTAAGTCTATCACATTTGTTCAATTTACGTCACTCCTATTTCAGATAGCTTATTGGGCTAAGCGGCATCTCAAAGCGCATGAAATGACGAGTGAAATGCACTATTAAACTTCTAGGGTAGGGCGGACAAAGACCCGATTAGATCATTTTACATTAAGGTTAATATAAGAATTCAGGGAAATTCTATCACATTTGTTCAATTTACGTCGCTCCTATTTCAGATAGCGTATTGGGCTAACGGCCATCTCAAAGCGGATGAAATGGCGAGCAAAGTGGACCATTAAACTTCTAGGGTAGGGCAAACAGAGACCCGATTAGATAATTTTATATTACGGTTAATATAATAATTCAGCGTAATTCTAGCACATTTGTTCAATTTACATCGCTCCTATTTCAGATAGCGTACTCGGCTAAGCGGCATCTTAAAGCGCGTGAAATGGCGAGTAAAATGCACTATTAAACTTCTATGATAGGGCAATCAGAGACCCGATTAGATCATTTTATATTTTGGTTTATATAAGAATTCAGCGAAATTCTATCACATGTGTTCAATTTACGTCGCTCCTGTTGCAGATATCGTATTGGGCTAAGCGGCATCTCAAAGCGCATGAAATGGCGAGTAAAATGCACTTCTAAACTTGTATGGTAGGGCGAACAAAGACCCGATTAGTTCATTTAACATTAAGGTTAATATAAGAATTCAGGGAATTTCTGTCACATTTGTTCAACTTACGTCGCTCTTATTTCAGATGCGTATTGGGCTAAGCGGCATCTCAAAGCGCATGTAATGGCGAGTAAAATACACTATTAAACTTCTAGGGTAGGGCAAACAGAGACCCGATTAGATCATTTTATATTATGGTTAATTTAAGAATTCAGCCAAATTCTATCACATTTGTTAAATTTACGTCGCTCCTATTTCAGATAGCGTATTGGGCTAAGCGGCATCTCAAAGCGCATGAAATGGAGAGTAAAATGCACTGTTAAGCTTCTAGGGTAGGGCAAACAGAGACCCGATTAGATCATTTCATATTATGGTTTATTTAAGAATTCAGAAAAATTCTATCACATTTGTTCAATTTACGTCGCTCCTATTTCAGATAGCGTATTGGGCTAAGCGGCATCTCAAACCGCATGAAATGGCGAGTAAAATGCACTATTATACTTCTAGGGTAGGGCAAGCAGAGACCCGATTAGATCATTTTATATTTTGGTTAATATAAGAATTCAGCGAAATTCTATCACATTCGTTCAATTTACGTCGCTCCTATTTCAGATAGCGTATTGGGCTAAGCGCCATCTCAAAGCGCATGAAATGGCGAGTAAAATGCACTGTTAAACTTCTAGGGTAGGGCAAACAGAGACCCGTTTAGATCATTTTATATTATGGTTAATTTACGAATTCAGCAAAATTCTATCACATTTGTTCAATTTACGTCGCTCCTATTTCAGATAGCGTATTGGGCTAAGCGCCATCTCAAAGCGCATGAAATGGCGAGTAAAATGCACTATTAAACTTCTAGGGTAGGGCAAACAGAGACCCGTTTAGATCATTTTATATTATGGTTAATTTACGAATTCAGCAAAATTCTATCACATTTGCTCAATTTACGTCGCTCCTATTTCAGATAGCGTACTGGGCTAGGCGGCACCATACAGCGCATGAAATGACGAGTAAAATGCACTATTAAACTTCTATGATAGGGCAATCAGAGACCCGATTAGATCATTTTATATTTTGGTTAATATAAGAATTCAGCGGAAATCTATCACAACTGTTCTATTTACGTCGCTCCTATTTCAGATAGCGTATTGGGCTAAGCGGCATCTCAAAGCGCATGAAATGGCGAGTGAAATGCACTATTACACTTCTAGGGTAGGGCGAACAGAGACCCGATTAGATCATTTTACATTAAGATTAATATAAGTATTCAGGGAAATTCTATCACATTTGTTCAATTTACGTCGCTCCTATTTCAGATAGCTTATTGGGCTAAGCGGCATCTCTAATCGCATGAAATGGCGAGTAAAATGCACTATTAAACTTCTAGGATAAGGCAAACAGAGACCCGATTAGATCATTTTATATTATGGTTAATTTGAGAATTCAGCCAAATTCTATCACATTTGTTCAATTTACGTCGCTCCTATTTCAGATAGCGTATTGGGCTAAGCGCCATCTCAAAGCGCATGAAATGGCGAGTAAAATGCACTATTAAACTTCTAGGGTAGGGCAAACAGAGACCCGATTAGATCATTTTATATTATGTTTAATTTAAGAATTCAGCCAAATTCTATCACATTTGTTCAATTTACGTCGCTCTTATTTCAGATAGCGTACTGGGCTAGGCGGAATCTTAAAGCGCGTGGATTGGCGAGTAAAATGCACTATTAAACTTCTATGATATGGCAATCAGAGACCAGATTAGATCATTTTATATTTTGGTTAATATAAGTATTCAGGGAAATTCTATCACATTTGTTCAATTTACGTTGCTCCTATTTCAGATAGCGTATTGGGCTAAGCGGCATCTCAAAGCGCATGAAATGACGAGTGAAAGGCACTATTAAACTTCTAGGGTAGGGCGAACAGAGAACCGAATAGATCATTTTACATTAAGGTTAATATAAGAATTCAGGGAAATTCTATCACGTTTTTCAATTTACGTCGCTCCTATTTCAGATAGCGTACTGGGCTAGGCGGCACCATACAGCGCATGAAATGACGAGTAAAATGCACTATTAAACTTCTATGATAGGGCAATCAGAGACCCGATTAGATCATTTTATATTTTGGTTAATATAAGTATTCAGCGAAATTCTATCACATTTGTTCAATTCACGTCGCTCCTATTTCAGATAGCTTATTGGGCTAAGCGGCATCTCAAAGCGCATGAAATGGCGAGTGAAATGCTCTATTAAACTTCTAGGGTAGGGCGAACAAAGACCCGATTAGGTTTTTTACATTAAGGTGTATATAAGAATTCAGGGAAATTCTATCACATTTGTTCAATTTACGTCGCTCCTATTTCAGATAGCGTATTGGGCTAAGAGCCATCTCAAAGTGCATGAAATGGCGAGCAAAGTGCACTATTAAACTTCTAGGGTAGGGCAAACAGAGACCCGATTAGATAATTTTATATTACGATTAATATAATAATTGAGCGTAATTCTATCACATTTGTTCAACTTACGTCGCTCCTATTTGTGATAGCGTACTGGGCTAGGCGGCATCTTAAAGCGCGTGGATTGGCGAGTGAAATGCACTATTACTCTTCTAAGGTAGGGCGAACAGAGACCCGATTAGATCATTTTATATTATGGTTAATTTAAGAATTCAGCCAAATTCTATCACATTTGTTCAATTTACGTCGCTCCTATTTCAGATAGCTTATTGGGCTAAGATGCATCTCAAAGCGCATGAAATGACGAGTGAAATGCACTATTAAACTTCTATGATAAGGCAAACAGAGACCCGATTAGATCATTTTATATTACGGTTAATATAAGAATTCAGCGTAATTCTATCACATTTGTTCAACTTACGTCGCTCCTATTTCAGATAGCGTAGTGGGCTAGGCGGCATCTTAAAGCGCGTGGAAGGGCGAGTAAAATGCACTACTAAGCTTTTATGATAGGGCAATCAGAGTCCCGATTAGATCATTTTATATTTTGGTTAATATAAGAATTCAGCGAAATTCTATCACATTTGTTCAATTTACGTTGCTCCTATTTCAGATAGCGTATTGGGCTAAGCGGCATCTCAAAGCGCATGAAATGACGAGTGAAAGGCACTATTAAACTTCTAGGGTAGGGCGAACAGAGAACCGAATAGATCATTTTACATTAAGGTTAATATAAGAATTCAGGGAAATTCTATCACGTTTTTCAATTTACGTCGCTCCTATTTCAGATAGCGTATTGGGCTAAGCGGCATCTCAAACCGCATGAAATGGCGAGTAAAATGCACTGTTAAACTTCTAGGGTAGGGCAATCAGAGAGCCGATTAGATCATTTTATATTACGATTAATATAAGAATGCAGCGTAATTCTACCACATTTGTTCAATTTACGTCGCTGATATTTCAGATAGTGTATTGGGCTAAGCGGCATCTCAAAGCGCAAGAAATGGCGAGTAAAATGCACTGTTAAACTTCTAGGGTAGGGCAAACGGCGACCCGATAAGATCATTTTATATTATGGTTAATTTAAGAATTCAGCCAAATTCTATCACATTTGTTCAATTTACGTCGCTCCAATTTCAGATAGCGTATTGGGCTATGCGGCATCTCAAAGCGCATGAAATGCCGAGTAAAATGCACAATTAAACTTCTAGGGTAAGGCAAACAGAGACCCGATTAGATCATTTTATAATACGGTTAATATAAGAATTCAGCGTAATTCTATCACATTTGTTCAAATTACGTCGCTCCTATTTCAGATAGCGTACTGGGCTGGGCGGCAGATTAAAGCGCGTGGAAGGGCGAGTAAAATGCACTACTAAACTTCTATGATAGGGCAATCAGAGAGCCGATTAGATCATTTTATATTTTGGTTTATTTAAGAATTTAGAAAAATTCTATCACATTTGTTCAATTTACGTCGCTCCTATTTCAGATAGCTTATTGGGCTAAGAGGCATCTCAAAGCGCATGAAATGACGAGTGAAATGAACTATTAAACTTCTAGGATAAGGCAAACAGAGACCCGATTAGATCATTTTATATTATGGTTAATTTAAGAATTCAGCCAAATTCTATCACATTTGTTCAATTTACGTCGCTCCAATTTCAGATAGCGTATTGGGCTATGCGGCATCTCAAAGCGCATGAAATGCCGAGTAAAATGCACAATTAAACTTCTAGGGTAAGGCAAACAGAGACCCGATTAGATCATTTTATAATACGGTTAATATAAGAATTCAGCGTAATTCTGTCACATTTGTTCAATTTACGTCGCCCCTATTTCAGATAGCGTATAGGGCTAAGCGGCATCTCGAAGCGCATGAAATGACGAGAGAAATGCAGTATTAAACTCCTTGGGTAGGGCGAACAGAGACCCGATTACATCATTTTATATTATGGTTAATTTAAGAATTCAGCGAAATTCTATCACATTTGTTCAACGTACGTCGCTCCTATTTCAGATAGCGTATTCGGCTAAGCGGCATCTCAAAGCGCACGAAGTGGCGAATAAAATGCACTATTAAACTTCTAGGCTAGGGAGAACAGAGACCCGATCAGATCATTTTACATTATGGTTAATAGAAGATTTCAGCGAAATTCTATCACATTTGTTCAACTTACGTCGCTCCTATTTCAGATAGCTTATTGGGCTAAGAGGCATCTCAAAGCGCATGAAATGACGAGTGAAATGCACTATTAAACTTCTAGGATAAGGCAAACAGAGACCCGATTAGATCATTTTATATTACGGTTAATATAAGAATTCAGCGTAATTCTATCACATTTGTTCAATTTACGTCGCTCCTATTTCAGATAGCGTATTGGGCTAAGCGGCATCTCAAAGCGCATGAAATGGCGAGTGAAATGCACTATTAGACTTCTATGGTCGGGCGAACAGAGACCCGATTGGATCATTTTATATTATGGTTAATTTAAGAATTCAGCGAAATTCTATCACATTTGTTCAATTTACGTCGCTCCAATTTCAGATAGCGTTTTGGGCTAAGCGGCATCTCAAAGCGCATGAAATGGCGAATAAAATGCACTATTAAACTTCTAGGCTAGGGCGAACAGAGACCCGAGCAGATCATTTTACATTATGGTTAATAAAAGAATTCAGCGTAATTCTATCACATTTGTTCAACTTACGTCGCTCCAATTTCAGATAGCGTATTGGGCTATGCGGCATCTCAAAGCGCATGAAATGCCGAGTAAAATGCACAATTAAACTTCTAGGGTAAGGCAAACAGAGACCCGATTAGATCATTTTATAATACGGTTAATATAAGAATTCAGCGTAATTCTATCACATTTGTTCAAATTACGTCGCTCCTATTTCAGATAGCGTACTGGGCTGGGCGGCATCTTAAAGCGCGTGGAAGGGCGAGTAAAATGCACTACTAAACTTCTATGATAGGGCAATCAGAGAGCCGATTAGATCATTTTATATTTTGGTTTATTTAAGAATTTAGAAAAATTCTATCACATTTGTTCAATTTACGTCGCTCCTATTTCAGATAGCTTATTGGGCTAAGAGGCATCTCAAAGCGCATGAAATGACGAGTGAAATGCACTATTAAACTTCTAGGATAAGGCAAACAGAGACCCGATTAGATCATTTTATATTACGGTTAATATAAGAATTCAGCGTAATTCTATCACATTTGTTCAATTTACATCGCTGATGTTTCAGATAGCGTATTGGTCTAAGCGGCATCTCAAAGCGCAAGAAATGGCGAGTAAAATGCACTATTAAACTTCTAGGGTAGGGCAAACAGAGACCCGATTAGATCATTTTATATTATGGTTAATTTAAGAATTCAGCCAAATTCTATCACATTTGTTCAATTTACGTCGCTCCAATTTCAGATAGCGTATTGGGCTATGCGGCATCTCAAAGCGCATGAAATGCCGAGTAAAATGCACAATTAAACTTCTAGGGTAAGGCAAACAGAGACCCGATTAGATCATTTTATAATACGGTTAATATAAGAATTCAGCGTAATTCTGTCACATTTGTTCAATTTACGTCGCCCCTATTTCAGATAGCGTATAGGGCTAAGCGGCATCTCGAAGCGCATGAAATGACGAGAGAAATGCAGTATTAAACTCCTTGGGTAGGGCGAACAGAGACCCGATTACATCATTTTATATTATGGTTAATTTAAGAATTCAGCGAAATTCTATCACATTTGTTCAACGTACGTCGCTCCTATTTCAGATAGCGTATTCGGCTAAGCGGCATCTCAAAGCGCACGAAGTGGCGAATAAAATGCACTATTAAACTTCTAGGCTAGGGAGAACAGAGACCCGATCAGATCATTTTACATTATGGTTAATAGAAGATTTCAGCGAAATTCTATCACATTTGTTCAACTTACGTTGCTCCTATTTCAGATAGCTTATTGGGCTAAGAGGCATCTCAAAGCGCATGAAATGACGAGTGAAATGCACTATTAAACTTCTAGGATAAGGCAAACAGAGACCCGATTAGATCATTTTATATTACGGTTAATATAAGAATTCAGCGTAATTCTATCACATTTGTTCAATTTACGTCGCTCCTATTTCAGATAGCGTATTGGGCTAAGCGGCATCTCAAAGCGCATGAAATGGCGAGTGAAATGCACTATTAGACTTCTATGGTCGGGCGAACAGAGACCCGATTGGATCATTTTATATTATGGTTAATTTAAGAATTCAGCGAAATTCTATCACATTTGTTCAATTTACGTCGCTCCAATTTCAGATAGCGTTTTGGGCTAAGCGGCATCTCAAAGCGCATGAAATGGCGAATAAAATGCACTATTAAACTTCTAGGCTAGGGCGAACAGAGACCCGAGCAGATCATTTTACATTATGGTTAATAAAAGAATTCAGCGTAATTCTATCACATTTGTTCAACTTACGTCGCTCCTATTTCAGATAGCGTACTGGGCTAGGCGGCAACTTAAAGCGCGTGGAATGGCGAATAAAATGCACTACTAAACTTCTATGATAGGGCAATCAGAGACCCGATTAGATCATTTTATATTTTGTTTAATATTAGATTTCAGGGAAATAGTATCACATTTGTTCAATTTACGTCGCTCCTATTTCAGATAGCGTATTCGGCTAAGCGGCATCTCAAAGCGCACGAAGTGGCGAATAAAATGCACTATTAAACTTCTAGGCTAGGGAGAACAGAGACCCGATCAGATCATTTTACATTATGGTTAATAGAAGATTTCAGCGAAATTCTATCACATTTGTTCAACTTACGTCGCTCCTATTTCAGATAGCGTATTGGGCTAAGCGGCATCAGAAAGCGCATGAAATGGCGAGTGAAATGCAAAATTAGACTTCTATGGTAGGGCGAACAGAGACCCGATTAGATGATTTTACATTAAGGTTAATATAAGGATTCACGGAAATTCTATCACATTTGTTCAATTTACGTCGCTCCTATTTCAGATAGCGTATTGGGCTATGCGGCATCTCAAAGCGCATGAAATGGCGAGTAAAATGCACTATTAAACTTCTAGGGTAGGGCAAACAGAGACCCGATTAGATCATTTTATGTAATGGTTAATTTAAGAATTCAGCGTAATTCTATCACATTTGTTCAATTTACGTCGCTCCTATTTCATATAGCGTATTGGGCTGAGCGGCATCTCAAAGCGCATGAAATGGCGAGTAAAATGCACTATTAAACTTCTAGGGTAGGGCAAACAGAGACCCGATTAGATCATTTTATGTTACGTTTAATTTAAGAATTCAGCAAAATTCTATCACAATTGTTCAATTTACGTCGCTCCTATTTCAGATAGCGTACTGGGCTTGGCTGCATCTTAAAGCGCGTGGAAGGGCGAGTAAAATGCACTACTAAACTTCTATGATACGGCAATCAGAGAGCCGACTAGATCATTTTATATTTTGGTTAGTATAAGGTTTCAGCGAAATTCTATAACATTTGTTCAATTTACGTCGATCCTATTTCAGATAGCGTATTGGGCTAAGCGGCATCGCAAAGCGTATGAATTGACGAGTGAAATGCACTATTAAGCTTCTAGGGTAGGGCAAACAGAGACCCGATTAGATCATTTTATATTATGGTTAATTTAAGAATTCAGCGAAATACTATCACATTTGTTCAATTTACGTCGCTCCTATTTCAGATAGCTAATTGGGCAAAGCGGCATCTCAAAGCGCATGAAATGACGAGTGAAATGAACTATTAATCTTCTAGGGTAGGGCGAACAGAGACCCGATTAGAACACTTTACGTTAAGGTTAATATAAGAATTCAGCGAAAGTCTCTCACATTTGTTCAATTTACGTCGCTCCTATTTCAGATAGCGTACTGGGCTAGGCGGCATCTTAAAGCGCGTGGAATGGCGGGTAAAATGCACTATTAAACTTCTATGATAGGGCTATCAGAGACCCGATTAGATCATTTTATATTTTGGTTAATATAAGAATTCAGCGAAATTCTATCACATTTGTTCAACTTATGTCGCTCCTATTTCAGATAGCGTACTGGGCTAGGCGGCATCTTAAAGCGCACGAAATGGCGAGTGAAATGCACTATTAAACTTCTAGGGTTGGGCTATCGGAGACCCGATTAGATCATTTTACATTAAGGTTGATATAAGTATTCAGGGAAATTCTATCACATTTGTTCAATTTACGTCGCTCCTATTTCAGATAGCGTATTGGGCTAAGCGGCATCTCAAAGAGCATGAACTGGCGAGTAAAATGCACTGTTAAACTTCTAGGGTAGGGCAAACAGAGACCCGATTAGATCATTTCATATTATGGTTTATTTAAGAATTCAGAAAAATTCTATCACATTTGTTCAATTTACGTCGCTCCTATTTCAGATAGCGTATTGGGCTAAGCGGCATCTCAATGCGGATGAAATGGCGAGTAAAATGCACTATTAAACTTCTAGGATAAGGCAAACAGAGACCCGATTCGTTCATTTTATATTACGGTTAATATAAGAATTCAGCGTAATTCTATCACATTTGTTCAACGTACGTCGCTCCTATTTCAGATAGCGTACTGGGCTAGGCGGCATCTTAAAGCGCGTGGAATGGCGGGTAAAATGCACTATTAAACTTCTATGATAGGGCTATCAGAGACCCGATTAGATCATTTTATATTTTGGTTAATATAAGAATTCAGCGAAATTCTATCACATTTGTTCAACTTACGTCGCTGCTATTTCAGATAGCGTATTGGGCTAAGCGGCATCTCAAAGCGCATGAAATGACGTGTGAAATGCACTATTAATCTTCAAGGGTAGGGCGAACAGAGACCCGATTAGAACATTTTACATTAAGGTTAATATAAGAATTCAGCCAAATTCTATCACATTTGTTCAATTTACGTCGCTCCTATTTCAGATAGCTTATTGGGCTAAGCGGCATCTCAAAGCGCATGAAATGACGAGTGAAATGCACTATTAAACTTCTAGGGTAGGGCAAACAGAGACCGGATAAGATCATTTTATATTATGGTTAATTTAAGAATTCAGCGAAACTCTATCATATTTGTTCAATTCACGTCGCTCCTATTTCAGATAGCGTATTGGGCTAAGCGGCATCTCAATGCGCATGAAATGGCGAGTAAAATGCACTATTAATCTTCTAGGGTAAGGCAAACAGAGACCCGATTAGATCATTTTATAATACGGTTAATACAAGAATTCAGCGTAAGTCTATCACATTTGTTCAATTTACGTCGCTCCTATTTCAGATAGCTTATTGGGCTAAGCGGCATCTCAAAGCGCATGAAATGGCGAGTAAAATGCACTGCTAAACTTGTAGGGTAGGGCAAACAGGGACCCGATTAGATCATTTTATATTATCGTTAATTCAATATGTCAGCAAAATTCTATCACATTTGTTCAATTTACGTCGCTCCTATTTCAGATATCGTATTGGGCTAAGCGGCATCTCAAAGCGCATGAAATGGCGAGTAAAATGCACTGCTAAACTTGTAGGGTAGGGCAAACAGGGACCCGATTAGATCATTTTATATTATCGTTAATTCAAGATGTCAGCAAAAATCTATCACATTTGTTCAATTTACGTCGCTCCAATTTCAGATAGCGTACTGGGCTAGGCGGCATCTTAAAGCGCATGAAATGACGAGTGAAATTCACTATTAAACTACTATGATAGGGCAATCAGAGACCCGACTAGATCATTTTATATTTTGGTTAATATAAGGATTCAGCGAAATTCTATCACAATTGTTCAATTTACGTCGCTCCTATTTCAGATAGCGTATTGGGCTAAGCGGCATCTCAAAGCGCATGAAATGGCGAGTAAAATGCACTATTAAACTTCTAGGGTAGGGCAAACAGAGACCCGATTAGATCATTTTATAATACGGTTAATATAAGAATTCAGCGTAAGTCTATCACATTTGTTCAATTTACGTCACTCCTATTTCAGATAGCTTATTGGGCTAAGCGGCATCTCAAAGCGCATGAAATGACGAGTGAAATGCACTATTAAACTTCTAGGGTAGGGCGGACAAAGACCCGATTAGATCATTTTACATTAAGGTTAATATAAGAATTCAGGGAAATTCTATCACATTTGTTCAATTTACGTCGCTCCTATTTCAGATAGCGTATTGGGCTAACGGCCATCTCAAAGCGGATGAAATGGCGAGCAAAGTGGACCATTAAACTTCTAGGGTAGGGCAAACAGAGACCCGATTAGATAATTTTATATTACGGTTAATATAATAATTCAGCGTAATTCTAGCACATTTGTTCAATTTACATCGCTCCTATTTCAGATAGCGTACTGGGCTAGGCGGCATCTTAAAGCGCGTGAAATGGCGAGTAAAATGCACTATTAAACTTCTATGATAGGGCAATCAGAGACCCGATTAGATCATTTTATATTTTGGTTTATATAGGAATTCAGCGAAATTCTATCACATGTGTTCAATTTACGTCGCTCCTGTTGCAGATATCGCATTGGGCTAAGCGGCATCTCAAAGCGCATGAAATGGCGAGTAAAATGCACTTCTAAACTTGTATGGTAGGGCGAACAAAGACCCGATTAGTTCATTTAACATTAAGGTTAATATAAGAATTCAGGGAATTTCTGTCACATTTGTTCAACTTACGTCGCTCCTATTTCAGATGCGTATTGGGCTAAGCGGCATCTCAAAGCGCATGTAATGGCGAGTAAAATACACTATTAAACTTCTAGGGTAGGGCAAACAGAGACCCGATTAGATCATTTTATATTATGGTTAATTTAAGAATTCAGCCAAATTCTATCACATTTGTTCAATTTACGTCGCTCCTATTTCAGATAGCATACTGGGCTAGGCGGAATCTTAAAGCGCGTGGATTGGCGAGTAAAATGCACTATTAAACTGCTATGATAGGGCAATCAGAGACCCGTTTAGGTCATTTTATATTTTGGTTAATATAAGAATTGAGCGAAATTCTATCACAATTGTTCTATTTACGTCGCTCCTATTTCAGATAGCGTACTGGGCTAAGCGGCATCTCAAAGCGCATGAAACGGCGAGTGAAATGCACTATTAAACTTCTAGGGTAGGGCGAACAGAGACCCGATTAGATCATTTTACATTAAGGTTAATATAAGTATTCAGGGAAATTCTACCACATTTGTTAAATTTACGTCGCTCCTATTTCAGATAGCGTATTGGGCTAAGCGGCATCTCAAAGCGCATGAAATGGAGAGTAAAATGCACTGTTAAGCTTCTAGGGTAGGGCAAACAGAGACCCGATTAGATCATTTCATATTATGGTTTATTTAAGAATTCAGAAAAATTCTATCACATTTGTTCAATTTACGTCGCTCCTATTTCAGATAGCGTATTGGGCTAAGCGGCATCTCAAACCGCATGAAATGGCGAGTAAAATGCACTATTATACTTCTAGGGTAGGGCAAGCAGAGACCCGATTAGATCATTTTATATTTTGGTTAATATAAGAATTCAGCGAAATTCTATCACATTCGTTCAATTTACGTCGCTCCTATTTCAGATAGCGTATTGGGCTAAGCGCCATCTCAAAGCGCATGAAATGGCGAGTAAAATGCACTATTAAACTTCTAGGGTAGGGCAAACAGAGACCCGTTTAGATCATTTTATATTATGGTTAATTTACGAATTCAGCAAAATTCTATCACATTTGTTCAATTTACGTCGCTCCTATTTCAGATAGCGTATTGGGCTAAGCGCCATCTCAAAGCGCATGAAATGGCGAGTAAAATGCACTATTAAACTTCTAGGGTAGGGCAAACAGAGACCCGTTTAGATCATTTTATATTATGGTTAATTTACGAATTCAGCAAAATTCTATCACATTTGCTCAATTTACGTCGCTCCTATTTCAGATAGCGTACTGGGCTAGGCGGCACCATACAGCGCATGAAATGACGAGTAAAATGCACTATTAAACTTCTATGATAGGGCAATCAGAGACCCGATTAGATCATTTTATATTTTGGTTAATATAAGAATTCAGCGAAAATCTATCACAACTGTTCTATTTACATCGCTCCTATTTCAGATAGCGTATTGGGCTAAGCGGCATCTCAAAGCGCATGAAATGGCGAGTGAAATGCACTATTACACTTCTAGGGTAGGGCGAACAGAGACCCGCTTAGATCATTTTACATTAAGGTTAATATAAGTATTCAGGGAAATTCTATCACATTTGTTCAATTTACGTCGCTCCTATTTCAGATAGCGTATTGGGCTAAGAGGCATCTCAAAGCCCATGAAATGGCGAGTGAAATGCACTGTTAAACTTCTAGGGTAGGGCGAACAGAGACCCGATTAGATCATTTCATATTATGGTTAATTTGAGAATTCAGCCAAATTCTATCACATTTGTTCAATTTACGTCGCTCCTATTTCAGATAGCGTATTGGGCTAAGCGCCATCTCAAAGCGCATGAAATGGCGAGTAAAATGCACTATTAAACTTCTAGGGTAGGGCAAACAGAGACCCGATTAGATCATTTTATATTATGGTTAATTTAAGAATTCAGCCAAATTCTATCACATTTGTTCAATTTACGTCGCTCTTATTTCAGATAGCGTACTGGGCTAGGCGGAATCTTAAAGCGCGTGGATTGGCGAGTAAAATGCACTATTAAACTTCTATGATATGGCAATCAGAGACCAGATTAGATCATTTTATATTTTGGTTAATATAAGTATTCAGGGAAATTCTATCACATTTGTTCAATTTACGTTGCTCCTATTTCAGATAGCGTATTGGGCTAAGCGGCATCTCAAAGCGCATGAAATGACGAGTGAAAGGCACTATTAAACTTCTAGGGTAGGGCGAACAGAGAACCGAATAGATCATTTTACATTAAGGTTAATATAAGAATTCAGGGAAATTCTATCACATTTGTTCAATTTACGTCGCTCCTATTTCAGATAGCGTATTGGGCTAAGAGCCATCTCAAAGTGCATGAAATGGCGAGCAAAGTGCACTATTAAACTTCTAGGGTAGGGCAAACAGAGACCCGATTAGATAATTTTATATTACGATTAATATAATAATTGAGCGTAATTCTATCACATTTGTTCAACTTACGTCGCTCCTATTTGTGATAGCGTACTGGGCTAGGCGGCATCTTAAAGCGCGTGGATTGGCGAGTGAAATGCACTATTACTCTTCTAAGGTAGGGCGAACAGAGACCCGATTAGATCATTTTATATTATGGTTAATTTAAGAATTCAGCCATATTCTATCACATTTGTTCAATTTACGTCGCTCCTATTTCAGATAGCTTATTGGGCTAAGATGCATCTCAAAGCGCATGAAATGACGAGTGAAATGCACTATTAAACTTCTATGATAAGGCAAACAGAGACCCGATTAGATCATTTTATATTACGGTTAATATAAGAATTCAGCGTAATTCTATCACATTTGTTCAACTTACGTCGCTCCTATTTCAGATAGCGTAGTGGGATAGGCGGCATCTTAAAGCGCGTGGAAGGGCGAGTAAAATGCACTACTAAGCTTTTATGATAGGGCAATCAGAGTCCCGATTAGATCATTTTATATTTTGGTTAATATAAGAATTCAGCGAAATTCTATCACATTTGTTCAATTTACGTTGCTCCTATTTCAGATAGCGTATTGGGCTAAGCGGCATCTCAAAGCGCATGAAATGACGAGTGAAAGGCACTATTAAACTTCTAGGGTAGGGCGAACAGAGAACCGAATAGATCATTTTACATTAAGGTTAATATAAGAATTCAGGGAAATTCTATCACGTTTTTCAATTTACGTCGCTCCTATTTCAGATAGCGTATTGGGCTAAGCGGCATCTCAAACCGCATGAAATGGCGTGTAAAATGCACTGTTAAACTTCTAGGGTAGGGCAATCAGAGAGCCGATTAGATCATTTTATATTACGATTAATATAAGAATGCAGCGTAATTCTACCACATTTGTTCAATTTACGTCGCTGATATTTCAGATAGTGTATTGGGCTAAGCGGCATCTCAAAGCGCAAGAAATGGCGAGTAAAATGCACTGTTAAACTTCTAGGGTAGGGCAAACGGCGACCCGATAAGATCATTTTATATTATGGTTAATTTAAGAATTCAGCCAAATTCTATCACATTTGTTCAATTTACGTCGCTCCAATTTCAGATAGCGTATTGGGCTATGCGGCATCTCAAAGCGCATGAAATGCCGAGTAAAATGCACAATTAAACTTCTAGGGTAAGGCAAACAGAGACCCGATTAGATCATTTTATAATACGGTTAATATAAGAATTCAGCGTAATTCTATCACATTTGTTCAAATTACGTCGCTCCTATTTCAGATAGCGTACTGGGCTGGGCGGCATCTTAAAGCGCGTGGAAGGGCGAGTAAAATGCACTACTAAACTTCTATGATAGGGCAATCAGAGAGCCGATTAGATCATTTTATATTTTGGTTTATTTAAGAATTTAGAAAAATTCTATCACATTTGTTCAATTTACGTCGCTCCTATTTCAGATAGCTTATTGGGCTAAGAGGCATCTCAAAGCGCATGAAATGACGAGTGAAATGCACTATTAAACTTCTAGGATAAGGCAAACAGAGACCCGATTAGATCATTTTATATTACGGTTAATATAAGAATTCAGCGTAATTCTATCACATTTGTTCAATATACATCGCTGATGTTTCAGATAGCGTATTGGTCTAAGCGGCATCTCAAAGCGCAAGAAATGGCGAGTAAAATGCACTATTAAACTTCTAGGGTAGGGCAAACAGAGACCCGATTAGATCATTTTATATTATGGTTAATTTAAGAATTCAGCCAAATTCTATCACATTTGTTCAATTTACGTCGCTCCAATTTCAGATAGCGTATTGGGCTATGCGGCATCTCAAAGCGCATGAAATGCCGAGTAAAATGCACAATTAAACTTCTAGGGTAAGGCAAACAGAGACCCGATTAGATCATTTTATAATACGGTTAATATAAGAATTCAGCGTAATTCTGTCACATTTGTTCAATTTACGTCGCCCCTATTTCAGATAGCGTATAGGGCTAAGCGGCATCTCGAAGCGCATGAAATGACGAGAGAAATGCAGTATTAAACTCCTTGGGTAGGGCGAACAGAGACCCGATTACATCATTTTATATTATGGTTAATTTAAGAATTCAGCACAATTCTATCACATTTGTTCAATTTACGTCACTCCCATTTCAGATAGCGTACTGGGCTACGCGGCATCTTAAAGCGCGTGGAATGGCGAGTAAAATGCACTTTTAAACTTCTATGATAGGGCAATCAGAGACCCGATTGGATCATTTTATATTTTGGTTAATATAAGGACTCAGCGAAATTCTCTCACATTTGGTCAATTTACGTCGCCGATATTTCAGATAGCGTATTGGGCTAAGCGGCATCTCAAAGCGCAAGAAATGGCGAGTAAAATGCACTGTTAAACTTCTAGGATAAGGCAAACGGAGACCCGATTAGACCATTTTATATTACGGTTAATATAAGAATTCAGCGTTATTCTATCACATTTGTTCAACTTACGTCGCTCCTATTTCAGATAGCGTACTGGGCTAGGCGGCATCTTAAAGCGCGTGGAATGGCGAGCAAAATGCACTCTTAAACTTCTATGATAGGGCAATCAGAGACCCGTTTAGATCATTTTATATTTTGTTTAATATAAGATTTCAGGGAAATTCTATCACATTTGTTCAATTTACGTCGCTCCTATGTCAGATAGCGTATTGGGCTAAGCGGCATCTCAAAGCGCATGAAATGACGAGAGAAATGCCCGATTAAACTTCTTGGGTAGGGCGAACAGAGAGCCGATTACATCATTTTATATTATTGTTAATATAAGAATTCAGCTAAATTCTCTCACATTTGGTCAATTTACGTCGCCGATATTTCAGATAGCGTATTGGGCTAAGCGGCATCTCAAAGCGCAAGAAATGGCGAGTAAAATTCACTATTAAACTTCTAGGGTAGGGCAAACAGAGACCCGATTAGATCATTTTATATTATGGTTAATTTAAGAATTCAGCGATATTTTATGACATTTGTTCAATTTACGTCGCTCCTATTGCAGATAGCGTATTGGGCTAAGCGGCATTTCAAAGCGCATGAAATGGCGAGTAAAATGCACTATTAAACTTCTAGGATAAGGCAAACGGAGACCCGATTAGACCATTTTATATTACGGTTAATATAAGAATTCAGCGTTATTCTATCACATTTGTTCAACTTACGTCGCTCCTATTTCAGATAGCGTACTGGGCTAGGCGGCATCTTAAAGCGCGTGGAATGGCGAGCAAAATGCACTCTTAAACTTCTATGATAGGGCAATCAGAGACCCGTTTAGATCATTTTATATTTTGTTTAATATAAGATTTCAGGGAAATTCTATCACATTTGTTCAATTTACGTCGCTCCTATGTCAGATAGCGTATTGGGCTAAGCGGCATCTCAAAGCGCATGAAATGACGAGAGAAATGCCCGATTAAACTTCTTGGGTAGGGCGAACAGAGAGCCGATTACATCATTTTATATTATTGTTAATTTAAGAATTCGGCAAAATTCTATCACATTTGTTCAATTTACGTCGCTCCTATTTCAGATAGCGCATTGGGCTAAGCGGCATCTCAAAGCGCATGAAATGGCGAGTAAAATGCACTATTAAACTTCTAGGGTAGGGCAATCAGAGACCCGATTAGATCATTTTATATTATGGTTAATTTAAGAATTCAGGGAAATTCTATCACATTTGTTCAACCTACGTCGCTCATATTTCAGATAGTGTACTGGGCTTGGCGGCATCTTAAAGTGGGTGGAAGCGCGAGTAAAATGCACTACTAAACTTCTATGATAGAGCAATCAGAGTCCCGGTTAGATCATTTTATATTTTGTTTATTATAAGATTTCAGGGAAATTCTATCACATTTGTTCAATTTACGTCGCTCCTATTTCAGATAGCGTATTGGGCTAAGCGGCATCTCAAAGCGCATGAAATGACGAGAGAAATGCACTATTAAACTTCTTGGGTAGGGCGAACAGAGACCCGATTACATCATTTTATGTTATGGTTAATTTAAGAATTCGCGCAAAATTCTATCACATTTGTACAACTTACGTCGCTCCTATTTCAGATAGCGTACTGGGCTAGGCGGCACCTTAAAGCGCGTGGAATGGCGAGTAAAATGCACTATTAAACTTCTATGATAGGGCAATCAGAGACCCGATTAGATCATTTTATATTTTGGTAAATATAAGAATTCAGCGAAATTCTATCACGTTTGTTCAATTTACGTCGCTCCTATTTCAGATAGCGTATTGGGCTAAGCTGCATCTCATAGCGCATGAAATGACGAGTGAAAGACACTATTAAACTTCTAGGGTAGGGCGAACAGAGAACCGATTAGATCATTGTACATTAAGGTTAATATAAGAATTCAGGGAAATTCTATCACGTTTGTTCAATTCACGTCGCTCCTATTTCAGATAGCGTATTGGGCTAAGCGGCATCTCAAAGCCTATGAAATGGCGAGTAAAATGCACTGTTAAACATCTAGGGTAGGGCAAACAGAGACCCGATTAGATCATTTCATATTTTGGTTTATTTAAGAATTCAGAAAAATTCTATCACATTTGTTCAATTTACGTCGCTCCTATTTCAGATAGCTTATTGGGCTAAGAGGCATCTCAAAGCGCATGAAATGACGAGTGAAATGCACTATTAAACTTCTAGGATAAGGCAAACAGAGACCCGATTAGATCATTTTATATTACGGTTAATATAAGAATTCAGCGTAATTCTATCACATTTGTTCAATTTACGTCGCTGATGTTTCAGATAGCGTATTGGTCTAAGCGGCATCTCAAAGCTCAAGAAATGGCGAGTAAAATGCACTATTAAACTTCTAGGGTAGGGCAAACAGAGACCCGATTAGATCATTTTATATTATGGTTAATTTAAGAATTCAGCGAAATTCTATCACATTTGTTCAATTTACGTCGCTCCAATTTCAGATAGCGTATTGGTCTAAGCGGCATCTCAAAGCTCAAGAAATGGCGAGTAAAATGCACTATTAAACTTCTAGGGTAGGGCAAACAGAGACCCGATTAGATCATTTTATATTATGGTTAATTTAAGAATTCAGACAAATTCTATCACATTTGTTCAATTTACGTCACTCCCATTTCAGATAGCGTACTGGGCTACGCGGCATCTTAAAGCGCGTGGAATGGCGAGTAAAATGCACTCTTAAACTTCTATGATAGGGCAATCAGAGACCCGATTAGATCATTTTATATTTTCGTTAATATAAGTATACAGCGAAATTCTATCACGTTTGTTCAATTTACGTCGCCCCTATTTCAGGTAGCGTATTCGGCTAAGCGGCATCTCAAAGCGCATGAAATGACGAATAAAATGCACTATTATGCGTCCACGCTAGGGCGAACATAGACCCGATTAGATCATATAACATTATGGTAAATAAAAGAATTCAGCGAAATTCTATCACATTTGTTCAATTTACGTCGCTCCTATTTCAGATAGCGTACTGGGCTAGGCGGCATCTCAAAGCGCATGAAATGACGAGAGAAATGCCCGATTAAACTTCTTGGGTAGGGCGAACAGAGAGCCGATTACATCATTTTATATTATTGTTAATATAAGAATTCAGCGAAATTCTCTCACATTTGGTCAATTTACGTCGCCGATATTTCAGATAGCGTATTGGGCTAAGCGGCATCTCAAAGCGCAAGAAATGGCGAGTAAAATGCACTATTAAACTTCTAGGGTAGGGCAAACAGAGACCCGATTAGATCATTTTATATTATGGTTAATTTAAGAATTCAGCGATATTTTATGACATTTGTTCAATTTACGTCGCTCCTATTTCAGATAGCGTATTGGGCTAAGCGGCATTTCAAAGCGCATGAAATGGCGAGTAAAATGCACTATTAAACTTCTAGGATAAGGCAAACGGAGACCCGATTAGACCATTTTATATTACGGTTACTATAAGAATTCAGCGTTATTCTATCACATTTGTTCAACTTACGTCGCTCCTATTTCAGATAGCGTACTGGGCTAGCCGGCATCTTAAAGCGCGTGGAATGGCGAGCAAAATGCACTCTTAAACTTCTATGATAGGGCAATCAGAGACACGTTTAGATCATTTTATATTTTGTTTAATATAAGATTTCAGGGAAATTCTAACACATTTGTTCAATTTACGTCGCTCCTATGTCAGATAGCGTATTGGGCTAAGCGGCATCTCAAAGCGCATGAAATGACGAGAGAAATGCCCGATTAAACTTCTTGGGTAGGGCGAACAGAGAGCCGATTACATCATTTTATATTATTGTTAATTTAAGAATTCGGCAAAATTCTATCACATTTGTTCAATTTACGTCGCTCCTATTTCAGATAGCGCATTGGGCTAAGCGGCATCTCAAAGCGCATGAAATGGCGAGTAAAATGCACTATTAAACTTCTAGGGTAGGGCAATCAGAGACCCGATTAGATCATTTTATATTATGGTTAATTTAAGAATTCAGGGAAATTCTATCACATTTGTTCAACCTACGTCGCTCATATTTCAGATAGTGTACTGGGCTTGGCGGCATCTTAAAGTGGGTGGAAGCGCGAGTAAAATGCACTACTAAACTTCTATGATAGAGCAATCAGAGTCCCGGTTAGATCATTTTATATTTTGTTTATTATAAGATTTCAGGGAAATTCTATCACATTTGTTCAATTTACGTCGCTCCTATTTCAGATAGCGTATTGGGCTAAGCGGCATCTCAAAGCGCATGAAATGACGAGAGAAATGCACTATTAAACTTCTTGGGTAGGGCGAACAGAGACCCGATTACATCATTTTATGTTATGGTTAATTTAAGAATTCGCGCAAAATTCTATCACATTTGTACAACTTACGTCGCTCCTATTTCAGATAGCGTACTGGGCTAGGCGGCACCTTAAAGCGCGTGGAATGGCGAGTAAAATGCACTATTAAACTTCTATGATAGGGCAATCAGAGACCCGATTAGATCATTTTATATTTTGGTAAATATAAGAATTCAGCGAAATTCTATCACGTTTGTTCAATTTACGTCGCTCCTATTTCAGATAGCGTATTGGGCTAAGCTGCATCTCATAGCGCATGAAATGACGAGTGAAAGACACTATTAAACTTCTAGGGTAGGGCGAACAGAGAACCGATTAGATCATTGTACATTAAGGTTAATATAAGAATTCAGGGAAATTCTATCACGTTTGTTCAATTCACGTCGCTCCTATTTCAGATAGCGTATTGGGCTAAGCGGCATCTCAAAGCCTATGAAATGGCGAGTAAAATGCACTGTTAAACATCTAGGGTAGGGCAAACAGAGACCCGATTAGATCATTTCATATTTTGGTTTATTTAAGAATTCAGAAAAATTCTATCACATTTGTTCAATTTACGTCGCTCCTATTTCAGATAGCTTATTGGGCTAAGAGGCATCTCAAAGCGCATGAAATGACGAGTGAAATGCACTATTAAACTTCTAGGATAAGGCAAACAGAGACCCGATTAGATCATTTTATATTACGGTTAATATAAGAATTCAGCGTAATTCTATCACATTTGTTCAATTTACGTCGCTGATGTTTCAGATAGCGTATTGGTCTAAGCGGCATCTCAAAGCTCAAGAAATGGCGAGTAAAATGCACTATTAAACTTCTAGGGTAGGGCAAACAGAGACCCGATTAGATCATTTTATATTATGGTTAATTTAAGAATTCAGCCAAATTCTATCACATTTGTTCAATTTACGTCGCTCCAATTTCAGATAGCGTATTGGTCTAAGCGGCATCTCAAAGCTCAAGAAATGGCGAGTAAAATGCACTATTAAACTTCTAGGGTAGGGCAAACAGAGACCCGATTAGATCATTTCATATTATGGTTAATTTAAGAATTCAGACAAATTCTATCACATTTGTTCAATTTACGTCACTCCCATTTCAGATAGCGTACTGGGCTACGCGGCATCTTAAAGCGCGTGGAATGGCGAGTAAAATGCACTCTTAAACTTCTATGATAGGGCAATCAGAGACCCGATTAGATCATTTTATATTTTCGTTAATATAAGTATACAGCGAAATTCTATCACGTTTGTTCAATTTACGTCGCCCCTATTTCAGGTAGCGTATTCGGCTAAGCGGCATCTCAAAGCGCATGAAATGACGAATAAAATGCACTATTATGCGTCCACGCTAGGGCGAACATAGACCCGATTAGATCATATAACATTATGGTAAATAAAAGAATTCAGCGAAATTCTATCACATTTGTTCAATTTACGTCGCTCCTATTTCAGATAGCGTACTGGGCTAGGCGGCATCTCAAAGCGCATGAAATGACGAGAGAAATGCCCGATTAAACTTCTTGGGTAGGGCGAACAGAGAGCCGATTACATCATTTTATATTATTGTTAATATAAGAATTCAGCGAAATTCTCTCACATTTGGTCAATTTACGTCGCCGATATTTCAGATAGCGTATTGGGCTAAGCGGCATCTCAAAGCGCAAGAAATGGCGAGTAAAATGCACTATTAAACTTCTAGGGTAGGGCAAACAGAGACCCGATTAGATCATTTTATATTATGGTTAATTTAAGAATTCAGCGATATTTTATGACATTTGTTCAATTTACGTCGCTCCTATTTCAGATAGCGTATTGGGCTAAGCGGCATCTCAAAGCGCATGAAATGGCGAGTAAAATGCACTATTAAACTTCTAGGATAAGGCAAACGGAGACCCGATTAGACCATTTTATATTACGGTTACTATAAGAATTCAGCGTTATTCTATCACATTTGTTCAACTTACGTCGCTCCTATTTCAGATAGCGTACTGGGCTAGCCGGCATCTTAAAGCGCGTGGAATGGCGAGCAAAATGCACTCTTAAACTTCTATGATAGGGCAATCAGAGACACGTTTAGATCATTTTATATTTTGTTTAATATAAGATTTCAGGGAAATTCTAACACATTTGTTCAATTTACGTCGCTCCTATGTCAGATAGCGTATTGGGCTAAGCGGCATCTCAAAGCGCATGAAATGACGAGAGAAATGCCCGATTAAACTTCTTGGGTAGGGCGAACAGAGAGCCGATTACATCATTTTATATTATTGTTAATTTAAGAATTCGGCAAAATTCTATCACATTTGTTCAATTTACGTCGCTCCTATTTCAGATAGCGCATTGGGCTAAGCGGCATCTCAAAGCGCATGAAATGGCGAGTAAAATGCACTATTAAACTTCTAGGGTAGGGCAATCAGAGACCCGATTAGATCATTTTATATTATGGTTAATTTAAGAATTCAGGGAAATTCTATCACATTTGTTCAACCTACGTCGCTCATATTTCAGATAGTGTACTGGGCTTGGCGGCATCTTAAAGTGGGTGGAAGCGCGAGTAAAATGCACTACTAAACTTCTATGATAGAGCAATCAGAGTCCCGGTTAGATCATTTTATATTTTGTTTATTATAAGATTTCAGGGAAATTCTATCACATTTGTTCAATTTACGTCGCTCCTATTTCAGATAGCGTATTGGGCTAAGCGGCATCTCAAAGCGCATGAAATGACGAGAGAAATGCACTATTAAACTTCTTGGGTAGGGCGAACGGAGACCCGATTACATCATTTTATGTTATGGTTAATTTAAGAATTCGCGCAAAATTCTATCACATTTGTACAACTTACGTCGCTCCTATTTCAGATAGCGTACTGGGCTAGGCGACACCTTAAAGCGCGTGGAATGGCGAGTAAAATGCACTATTAAACTTCTATGATAGGGCAATCAGAGACCCGATTAGATCATTTTATATTTTGGTAAATATAAGAATTCAGCGAAATTCTATCACGTTTGTTCAATTTACGTCGCTCCTATTTCAGATAGCTTATTGGGCTAAGCGGCATCACAAAGCGCATGAAATGACGAGTGAAATGCACTTTTAAACTTCTAGGGTAGGGCGAACAGAGACCCGAATAGATCATTTTACATTAAGGTTAATATAAGAATTCAGGGAAATTCTATCACATTTGAACAACTTACGTCGCTCCTATTTCAGATAGCGTACTGGGCTAGGCGGCATCTTAAAGCGCGTGGAATGGCGAGTAAAATGCACTACTAAACTTCTATGATAGGGCAATCAGAGACCCGATTAGATCATTTTATATTTTGGTTAATTTAAGAATTCAGCGAAATTCTATCACATTTGTTCAATTTACGTCGCTCCTATTTCAGATAGTGTACTGGGCGAGGCGGCATCTTAAAGCGCGTGGAAGGGCGTGTAAAATGCACTACTAAACTTCTATGAGAGGGCAATCAGAGTCCCGTTTAGATCATTTTATATTTTGTTTAATATAAGATTTCAGGGAAATTCTATCACATTTGTTCAATTTACGTCGCTCCTATTTCAGATAGCGTATTGGGCTAAGCGGCATCTCAAAGCGCATGAAATGACGAGAGAAATGCACTATTAAACTTCTTTGGTAGGGCGAATAGAGACCCGATTACATCATTTTATATTATGGTTAATTTAAGAATTCAGCAAAATTCTATCACATTGTTCAATTTACGTCGCTCCTATTTCAGATAGCGTACTGGGATAGGCGGCATCTTAAAGCGCGTGGAATGGCGAGTAAAATGCACTATTAAACTTCTATGATAGGGCAATCAGAGACCCGATTAGATCATTTTATATTTTGGTTAATATAAGAATTCAGCGAAATTCTATCACATTTGTTCAATTTACGGCGCTCCTATTTCAGATAGCTTATTGGGCTAAGCGGCATCGCAAAGCGCATGAAATGACGAGTGAAATGCACTATTAAACTTCTAGGGTAGGGCACACAGAGACCCGATTATATCATTTTATATTATGGTTAATTTAAGAATTCAGCAAAATTCTATCACATTTGTTCAATTTACGTCGCTCCTATTTCAGATAGCGTACTGGGCTTGGCGGCATCTTAAAGCGCATGGAATGGCGAGTAAAATGCACTATTAAACTTCTATGATAGGGCAATCAGAGACCCGATTAGATCATTTTATATTTTGGTTAATATAAGAATTCAGCGAAATTCTATCACATTTGTTCAATTTACGTCGCTCCTATTTCAGATAGCGTATTGGGATAAGCGGCATCTCAAAGCGCATGAAATGACGAATAAAATGCACTATTAAACTTCTAGGGTAGGGCAAACAGAGACCTGATTAGATCATTTTATATTTTGGTTAATATAAGAATTCAGCGAAATTCTATCGCATTTGTTCAATATACGTCGCTCCTATTTCAGATAGCGTACTGGGCTAGGCGGCAACTTAAAGCGCGTGGAATGGCGAGTAAAATGCACTATTAAACTTCTATGATAGGGCAATCAGAGACCCGATTAGATCATTTTATATTTTGGTTAATATAAGAATGCAACGAAATTCTATCACATTTGTTCAATTTACGTCGCTCCTATTCCAGATAGCGTATTGTGCTAAGCGGCATCTCAAAGCGCATGAAATGACGAGTAAAACGCGCTATTAAACTTCTGGGATAAGGCACCCAGAGACCCGATTAGATCATTTTATATTACGGTTAATATAAGAATGCAGCGTAATTCTATCACATTTGTTCAACTTACGTCGCTCCTATTTGAGATAGCGTACTGGGCTAGGCGGCATCTTAAAGCGCGTGGAATGGCGAGTAAAATGCACCACTAAACTTCTATGATAAGTCAATCAGAGCCCCAATTAGATCATTTTATATTTTGTTCGATATAAGATTTCAGGGAAATTCTATCACATTTGTTCAATTTACGTCGCTCCTATTTCAGATAGCGTATTAGGCTACGAGGCATCACAAAGTGCATGAAATGGCGAATAAAATGCACTATTAAACTTGTAGGCTAGGGCGAACAGAGAACCGATTAGATCATTTTACATTATGGTTAATAAAAGAATTCAGCGAAATTCTATCACATTTGTTCAACTTACGTCGCTCCTATTTCAGATAGCGTATTGGGCTACGCGGCATCTCAAAGCGCATGAAATGGCGAGTAAAATACACTATTAAACTTCTAGGGTAGGGCAAACAGAGACCCGATTAGATCATTTTACATTAAGGTTAACATAAGAATTCAGCAAAATTCTATCACATTTGTTCAATTTACGTCGCTCCTATTTCAGATAGCGTATTAGGCTACGAGGCATCACAAAGTGCATGAAATGGCGAATAAAATGCACTATTAAACTTGTTGGCTAGGGCGCACAGAGAACCGATTAGATCATTTTACATTATGGTTAATAAAAGAATTCAGCGAAATTCTATCACATTTGTTCAACTTACGTCGCTCCTATTTCAGATTGCGTATTGGGCTAAGAGTCATCTCAAAGCGCATGAAATGGCGAGTGAAATGCACTATCAAACTTCTAGGATAATTCAAACAGAGACCCGATTAGATCATTGTATATTACGGTTAATATAAGAATTCAGCGTAATTCTATCACATTTGTTCAACTTACGTCGCTCCTATGTCAGATAGCGTACTGGGCTACGCGGCATCTCAAAGCGCATGAAATGGCGAATACAATGCACTATTAAACTTCTAGGCTAGGGCGAACAGAGACCCGATTAGATCATTTTACATTATCGTTAATAAAAGAATTCAGCGAAACTCTATCACATTTGTTCAATTACATCGCTCCTATTTCAGATAGCGTATTGGGCTAAGCGGCATCTGAAAGCGCATGAAATGGCGAGTGAAATGCACTATTAAACTTCCAGGGCAGGGCAAACCGAGACCCGATTAGATCATTTTATATTATGGTTAATTTAATAATTCAGAAAAATTCTGTCATATTTGTTCAATTTACGTCGCTCCTATTTCAGATAGCGTACTGGGCTAGGCGGCACCCTGAAGAGCGTGGAATGGCGAGTAAAATGCACCACTAAAGTTCTACGATAGGGCAATCAGAGACCCGATTAGATCAGTTTATATTTTGTTTAATATAAGATTTCAGGGAAATTCTATCAGAGTTGTTCAATTTACGTCGCTGCTATTTCAGATAGCGTATTGGGCTAAGCGGCATCTAAAAGCGTTTGAAATGGCGAATAAAATGCTCTATTAAACTTCTAGGCTACGGTGAACAGAGACCCGGTTACATCATTTTACGATATGGTTAATAAAAGAATTCAGCGAAATTCTACCACATTTGTTCAATTTACATCGCTCCTACTTCAGATAGCGTATTGGGCTAAATGGCATCTCAAAGCGCATGGAATGACGAGTAAAATGCACTATTAAACTTCTAGGATAAGGCCAACAGAGACCCGATTAGATCATTTTATATTACGGTTAATATAAGAATTCAGCGTAATTATATCACATTTGTTCAACTTACGTCGCTCCTATTTCAGATAGCGTACTGGGCTAGACGGCATCTTAAAGCGCGTGGAAGGTCGAGTAGAATGCACTACGAAACTTCTATGATAGGGCAATCAGAGACCCGATTAGATCATTTTATATTTTGTTTAATATAAGATTTCAAGGAAATTCTATCACATTTGTTCAATTTACGTCGCTCCTATTACAGACAGCGTATTGGGCTAACCGGCATCTCAAAGCGCATGAATTGGCGAATAAAATGCACTATTAATCTTCTAGGCTAGGGCGAACAGAGACCCGATTAGATCATTTTACATTATGGTTAATTAAAGAATTCAGCGAAATTCTATCACATTTGTTCAATTTACATCGCTCCTATTTCAGATAGCGTATTGGGCTAAGCGGCATCTCAAAGCGCATGAAATGTCGAGTAAAATGCACTATTAAACTTCTAGGGTAGGGCAAACAGAGACCCGATTAGATCATTTTATATTACGGTTAGTATAAGAATTCAGCGTAATTCTATCAAATTTGTTCAACTTACTTCGCTCCTATTTCAGATAGCGTACTGGGCTAGGCGGCATCTCAAATCGCGTGGAATGGCGAGTAAAATGCTCTATTAAAATTCTATGATAGGGCAATCAGAGACCCGATTAGATCATTTTATATTTTGGTTAATATAAGAATTCAGCGAAATTCTATCACATTTGTTCAATTTACGTCGCTCCTATTTCAGATAGCGTATTGGGATAAGCGGCATCTCAAAGCGCATGAAATGACGAATAAAATGCACTATTAAACTTCTAGGGTAGGGCAAACAGAGACCTGATTAGATCATTTTATATTTTGGTTAATATAAGAATTCAGCGAAATTCTATCGCATTTGTTCAATATACGTCGCTCCTATTTCAGATAGCGTACTGGGCTAGGCGGCAACTTAAAGCGCGTGGAATGGCGAGTAAAATGCACTATTAAACTTCTATGATAGGGCAATCAGAGACCCGATTAGATCATTTTATATTTTGGTTAATATAAGAATGCAACGAAATTCTATCACATTTGTTCAATTTACGTCGCTCCTATTCCAGATAGCGTATTGTGCTAAGCGGCATCTCAAAGCGCATGAAATGACGAGTAAAACGCGCTATTAAACTTCTGGGATAAGGCACCCAGAGACCCGATTAGATCATTTTATATTACGGTTAATATAAGAATGCAGCGTAATTCTATCACATTTGTTCAACTTACGTCGCTCCTATTTGAGATAGCGTACTGGGCTAGGCGGCATCTTAAAGCGCGTGGAATGGCGAGTAAAATGCACCACTAAACTTCTATGATAAGTCAATCAGAGCCCCAATTAGATCATTTTATATTTTGTTCGATATAAGATTTCAGGGAAATTCTATCACATTTGTTCAATTTACGTCGCTCCTATTTCAGATAGCGTATTAGGCTACGAGGCATCACAAAGTGCATGAAATGGCGAATAAAATGCACTATTAAACTTGTAGGCTAGGGCGAACAGAGAACCGATTAGATCATTTTACATTATGGTTAATAAAAGAATTCAGCGAAATTCTATCACATTTGTTCAACTTACGTCGCTCCTATTTCAGATAGCGTATTGGGCTACGCGGCATCTCAAAGCGCATGAAATGGCGAGTAAAATACACTATTAAACTTCTAGGGTAGGGCAAACAGAGACCCGATTAGATCATTTTACATTAAGGTTAACATAAGAATTCAGCAAAATTCTATCACATTTGTTCAATTTACGTCGCTCCTATTTCAGATAGCGTATTAGGCTACGAGGCATCACAAAGTGCATGAAATGGCGAATAAAATGCACTATTAAACTTGTTGGCTAGGGCGCACAGAGAACCGATTAGATCATTTTACATTATGGTTAATAAAAGAATTCAGCGAAATTCTATCACATTTGTTCAATTTACGTCGCTCCTATTTCAGATTGCGTATTGGGCTAAGAGTCATCTCAAAGCGCATGAAATGGCGAGTGAAATGCACTATCAAACTTCTAGGATAATTCAAACAGAGACCCGATTAGATCATTGTATATTACGGTTAATATAAGAATTCAGCGTAATTCTATCACATTTGTTCAACTTACGTCGCTCCTATTTCAGATAGCGTACTGGGCTACGCGGCATCTCAAAGCGCATGAAATGGCGAATACAATGCACTATTAAACTTCTAGGCTAGGGCGAACAGAGACCCGATTAGATCATTTTACATTATCGTTAATAAAAGAATTCAGCGAAACTCTATCACATTTGTTCAATTACATCGCTCCTATTTCAGATAGCGTATTGGGCTAAGCGGCATCTGAAAGCGCATGAAATGGCGAGTGAAATGCACTATTAAACTTCCAGGGCAGGGCAAACCGAGACCCGATTAGATCATTTTATATTATGGTTAATTTAATAATTCAGAAAAATTCTGTCATATTTGTTCAATTTACGTCGCTCCTATTTCAGATAGCGTACTGGGCTAGGCGGCACCCTGAAGAGCGTGGAATGGCGAGTAAAATGCACCACTAAAGTTCTACGATAGGGCAATCAGAGACCCGATTAGATCAGTTTATATTTTGTTTAATATAAGATTTCAGGGAAATTCTATCAGAGTTGTTCAATTTACGTCGCTGCTATTTCAGATAGCGTATTGGGCTAAGCGGCATCTAAAAGCGTTTGAAATGGCGAATAAAATGCTCTATTAAACTTCTAGGCTACGGTGAACAGAGACCCGGTTACATCATTTTACGATATGGTTAATAAAAGAATTCAGCGAAATTCTACCACATTTGTTCAATTTACATCGCTCCTACTTCAGATAGCGTATTGGGCTAAATGGCATCTCAAAGCGCATGGAATGACGAGTAAAATGCACTATTAAACTTCTAGGATAAGGCCAACAGAGACCCGATTAGATCATTTTATATTACGGTTAATATAAGAATTCAGCGTAATTATATCACATTTGTTCAACTTACGTCGCTCCTATTTCAGATAGCGTACTGGGCTAGACGGCATCTTAAAGCGCGTGGAAGGTCGAGTAGAATGCACTACGAAACTTCTATGATAGGGCAATCAGAGACCCGATTAGATCATTTTATATTTTGTTTAATATAAGATTTCAAGGAAATTCTATCACATTTGTTCAATTTACGTCGCTCCTATTACAGACAGCGTATTGGGCTAACCGGCATCTCAAAGCGCATGAATTGGCGAATAAAATGCACTATTAATCTTCTAGGCTAGGGCGAACAGAGACCCGATTAGATCATTTTACATTATGGTTAATTAAAGAATTCAGCGAAATTCTATCACATTTGTTCAATTTACATCGCTCCTATTTCAGATAGCGTATTGGGCTAAGCGGCATCTCAAAGCGCATGAAATGTCGAGTAAAATGCACTATTAAACTTCTAGGGTAGGGCAAACAGAGACCCGATTAGATCATTTTATATTACGGTTAGTATAAGAATTCAGCGTAATTCTATCAAATTTGTTCAACTTACTTCGCTCCTATTTCAGATAGCGTACTGGGCTAGGCGGCATCTCAAATCGCGTGGAATGGCGAGTAAAATGCTCTATTAAAATTCTATGATAGGGCAATCAGAGACCCGATTAGATCATTTTATATTTTGGTTAATATAAGATTTCAGGGAAATTCTATCACATTTGCTCAACTTACGTCGCTCCTATTTCAGATATCGTACTGGGCTAGGCGGCATCTTAAAGCGCGTGGAATGGCGAGTAAAATGCACTACTAAACTTCTATGATAGGGCAATCAGAGACCCGATTAGATCATTTTATATTTTGTTTAATATAAGATTTCAGGGAAATTGTATCACATTTGTTCAATTTACGTCGCTCCTATTTCAGATAGCGTATTGGGCTAAGCGGCCTCTCAAAGCGCATGAAATGGCGAGTGAAATGCACTATTAGACTTCTATGGTAGGGCGAACAGAGACCCGATAGGATCATTTCACATTTTGGTTAATAAAAGAATTCAGCGAAATTCTATCACATTTGTTCAATTTACGTCGCAGCTAGTCCAGATAGCGTATTCGGCTAAGCGGCATCTCAAAGCGCATGAAATGGCGAATAAAATGCACTGTTAAACTTCTAGGGTAGGGCGAACAGAGACCCGATCAGTTCATTTCATATTCTGGTTAATTTAAGAATTCAGCAAAATTCTATCACATTTGTTCAATTTACGTCGCTCCTATTTCAGTTAGCGTACTGGGCT
The DNA here is from genome assembly GCA_916610135.2 of Macropis europaea. NCBI lineage: Eukaryota > Metazoa > Arthropoda > Insecta > Hymenoptera > Melittidae > Macropis > Macropis europaea. The sequence continues at coordinate 1,641 of CAKAJE020001090.1, read as the reverse complement.
AGGCGGCATCTTAAAGCGCGTGGACTGGCGAGTAAAATGCACTATTAAACTTCTAGGGTAGGCAAACAGAGACCCGATGAGATCATTTTACATTTTGGTTAATTTAAGAATTCAGCGAAATTCTATCACATTTGTTCAACTTACGTCGCTCCTATTTCACATAGCGTATTGGGCTAAGCGGCATCTCAAAGCGCAAGAAATGGCGAGTGAAATGCACTATTAGACTTCTATGGTAGGGCGAACAGAGACCCGATTGGATCATTGTACATTAAGGTTAATATAAGAATTCACGGAAATTCTGTCACATTTGTTCAATTTACGTCGCTCCTATTTCAGATAGCGTATTGGGCTATGCGGCATCTCAAAGCGCATGAAATGGCGAGTAAAATACGCTATTAAACTTCTAGGATAAGGCAAACAGAGACCCGATTAGATCATTTTATATTACGGTTAATATAAGAATGCAGCGTAATTCTATCACATTTGTTCAACTTACGTCGCTCCTATTTCAGATAGCATATTGGGCTAAGCGGCATCTCAAAGCGCATCAAATGGCGACTAAAATGCACTATTTAACTTCTAGGCTAGGGCGAACAGAGACCCGATTAGATCATTTTACATTTTGGTTAATAAAAGAATTCAGCGAAATTCTATCACATTTGTTGAATTTACGTCGCTCCTATTTCAGATAGCGTACTGGGATAGGCGGCATGTAAAAGCGCATGAAATGGCGAGTATAATGCCCTATTAAACTTCTAGAATAAGGCAAACAGAGACCTGATTAGATCATTTTATATTATGGTTAATTTAAGAATACAGCGAAATTCTATCACATTTGTTCAATTTACGTCGCTCCTATTTCAGATAGCATACTGGGCTAGGCGGCATCTTAAAGCGCGTGGAATGGCGAGTAAAACGCGCTATTAAACTTCTAGGATAAGGCACACAGAGACCCGATTAGATCATTTTATATTACGGTTAATATATGAATTCAGGGAAATTCTATCTCATTTGTTCAATTTACGTCGCTCCTATTTCAGATAGCCTACTGGGCTAGCCGGCCTCTTAGAGCGCGTGGAATGGCGAGTAAAATGCACAATTAAACTTCTAGGATAAGGCAAACAGAGACCCGATTAGATCATTTTATAATTTGGTTAATATAAGAATTCAGCGAAATTCTATCACATTTGTTCAATTTACGTCGCTCCTATTTCAGATAGCGTATTGGGCTAAGCGGAATCTCAAAGCGCATGAAATGACGAGAAAATGCACTATTAAACTTCTATGATAGGGCAATCAGAGACCCGATTAGATCATTTTATAATTTGGTTAATATAAGAATTAAGCGTAATTCCATCACATTTGTTCGATTTACGTCGCTCCTATTTCAGATAGCTTATTGGGCTAAGCGGCATCTCAAAGCGCATGAAATGGAGTGTGAAATGCACCATTAGACTTCTATGGTAGGGCGAACAGAGACCCGATTAGATCATTTTCATTAAGGTTAATATAAGAATTCAGGGAAATTCTATCACATTTGTTCAATTTACGTTGCGCCTATTTCAGATAGCGTATTGGGCTATGCGGCATCTCAAAGCACATGCAATGGCGAGTAAAATGCACCATTAACCTTCTAGGATA
>CAKAJE020001089.1:0-49101 GCA_916610135.2 Macropis europaea | reverse complement strand
AAAATTCTATCACATTTGTTCAATGTACGTCGCTCCTATTTCGGATAGCATACTGGGCTAGGCGGCACCCTAAAGCGCGTGGAGTGGCGAGTAAAATGCACTATTAAACTTCTAGGGTAGGGCCAACAGAGACCCGATTAGATCATTTTATATTATGGTTAATTTAAGAATTCGGCGAAATTCTATCACATTTGTTCAATTTACGTCGCTCCTATTTCAGATAGCGTATTGCACTAAGCGGCATCTCAAAGCGCATGAAATGGCGAGTAAAATGCACTATTAAACTTCTAGGGTAGGGCCAACAGAGACCCGATTAGATCATTTTATATTATAGTTAATTTAAGAATTCAGCGAAATTCTATCACATTTGTTCAATTTACGTCGCTCATATTTCAGATAGCGTATTGGGCTAAGCGGCATCTCAAAGCGCATGAAATGGCGAGCAAAATGCACTATTAAACTTCTAGGGTAGGGCAATCAGTGACCCGATTAGATCATTTTATATTATAGTTAATTTAAGAATTCAGCGAAATTCTATCACATTTGTTCAATTTACGTCGCTCCTATTTCGGATAGCGTATTGGGCTAAGCGGTATCTCAAAGCGCATGAAATGGCGAGTAAAATGCAATGCTAAACTTCTAGGCTAGGGCGAACAGAGACCCGATTAGATCATTTTACATTATGGTTCTTAAAAGAATTCAGCGAAATTCTATCACATTTGTTCAACGTACGTCGCTCCTATTTCAGATAGCGTATTGGAATAAGCGGCATCGAAAAGCGCATGAAATGGCGAGTAGAATGCACAATTAAACTACTAGGGTAGGGCAAACAGAGACCCGATTAGATCATTTTATATTGTGGTTAATTTAAGAATTCAGCAAAATTCTATCACATTGTTCAATTTACGTCGCTCCTATTTCAGATAGCGTATTGGGCTAAGCGGCATCTCAAAGCGCATGAAATGGCCAGTAAAATGCACTATCAAACTTCTAGGATAAGGCAAACAGAGACCCGATTAGATCATTTTATATTACGGTTAATATAAGAATTCAGCGTAATTCTATCACATTTGTTCAACTTACGTCGCTCCTATTTCAGGTAGCGCACTGGGCTAGGCGGCATCTTAAAGCGCGTGGAATGGCGAGTAAAATGCACTATTAAACTTCTAGGATAAGGCAAACAGAGACCCGATTAGATCATTTTATATTACGGTTAATATAAGAATGCGGCGTAATTCTTTCACATTTGTTCAATTTACGTCGCTGCTATTCCAGATAGCTTATTGTGCTTAGCGGCATCTCAAAGCGCATGAAATGACGAGTGAAATGCACTATTAAACTTCTAGGGTAGGGCAAACAGAGACCCGATTAGATCATTTTATATTAAGGTTACTTTAAGAATCAGCGAAATTCTATCACATTTGTTCAATTTACGTCGCTCCTATTTCAAATAGCTTATTGGGCGAAGCGGCGTCTCAAAGCGCATGAAATGACGAGTGAAATGCACTATTAAACTTCTAGGGTAGGGCAAACAGAGACCCGATTAGATCATTTGATATTATGGTTAATTTAAGAATTCAGCGAAATTCTATCACATTTGTTCAATTTACGTCGCTCCTATTTCAGATAGCGTATTGGGATAAGCGGCATCTCAAAGCGCATGAAATGGCGAGTAAAATGCACTATTAAACTTCTAGGGTAGGGCGAACAGAGACCCGATTAGATCATTTTCCATTAAGGTTAATATAAGTATTCAGCGAGATTCTATCACATTTGTTCAATTTACGTCGCTCCTATTTCAGACAGCGTACTGGGCTAGGCGGCATCTTAAAGCGTGTGGAATGGCGAGTAAAATGCACTATTATCCTTCTATGATAGGGCAATCAGAGACCAGACTAGATCATTTTATACCTTGGTTAATATAAGAATTCAGCGAAATTCTATCACATTTGTTAAATTTACGTCGCTCCTATTTCAGATAGCGTATTGGGCAAAGCGGCATCTCAAAGCGTATGAAATGTGCGAATAAAATGCACTATTAAAGTTCTAGGCTAGGGCGAACAGAGACCCGATTAGATCATTTTACATTATGGTTAATAAAAGAATTCAGGGAGATTCTATCACATCTGTTCAATTTACGTCGCTCCTATTTCAGATAGCTTATTGGGCTAAGCGGCATCTCAAAGCGTATGAAATGGCGAATAAAGTGCACTATTAAAGTTCTAGGGTAGGGCAAACAGAGACCCGATTAGATCATTTTATATTATGGTTAATTTAAGAATTGAGCGAAATTCTATCTCATTTGTTCTACTTACGTCGCTCCTAATTTAGATAGCGTACCGGGCTAGGCGGCATCTTAAAGAGCGTGGAATGGCGAGTAAAATGCACTGCTAAACTTCTATGATAGGGCAATCTGAGACCCGATCAGCTCATTTTATATTTTGTTTAATATAAGATTTCAGGGAAATTCTATCACATTTGTTCAATTTACGTCGCTCCTATTTCAGATAGCTTATTGGGCTAAGCGGCATCTGAAGGCGCATGAAATGGCGAGTAAAATGTACTATTAAACTTCTAGGGTAGGGCAAACAGAGACCCGATGAGATCATTTTATATTATGGTTAATTTAAGATGTCAGCAAAATTTTATCACATTTGTTCAATTTACGTCGCTCCTATTTCAGATAGCGTACTGGGCTAGGCGGCATCTTAAAGCGCGTGGAATGGCGAGTAATATGCACTACTAAACTTCTATGATAGGGCAATCAGAGACCCGATTAGATCATTTTATATTTTGTTTAATATGAGGTTTCAGGGAAATTCTATCACATTTGTTCAATTTACGTCGCTCCTATTTCAGATAGCGTCCTGTGCTAAGCGGCATCTAAAAGCGCATGGAATGGCGAGTATAATGCACTATTATACTTCTAGGATATGGCAAACAGAGACCCGATTAGATCATTTTATATTACGGTTAATATAAGAATGCAGCGTGATTCTATCACATTTGTGCAAGTTACGTCGCTCCTATTTCAGATAGCGTACTGGGCTAGGCGGCATCTTAAAGCGCGTGGAATGGCGAGTGAAATGCACTATTAAACTTCTATGATAGGGCAATCAGAGACCCGATTAGATCATTTATATTTTGGTTAATATAAGAATTCAACGAAATTCTATCACATTTGTAAAATTTACGTCGCTCCTATTACAGATAGCTTATTGGGCTTAGCGGCATCTCAAAGCGCATGAAATGACGAGTGAAGTGCACTATTAAACTTCTAGGGTAGGGCAAACAGAGACCCGATTAGATCATTTTATATTATGGTTAATTTAAGAATTCAGCAAAATTCTATCACATTTGCTCAATTTACGTCGCTCCTATTTCAGATAGCGTACAGGGCCAGGCGGCATCTTAAAGCGCGTGGAATGGCGAGTAAAATGCACTATTAAAATTCTATGATAGGGCAATCAGAGACCCGATTAGCTCATTTTATATTATGGTTAATTTAAGAATTCAGTGAAATTCTATCACATTTGTTCAATTTACGTCGCTCCAATTTCAGATAGCGTATTGGGCTAAGCGGCATCTCAAAGCGCATGAAATGGCGAATTAAATGCACTATTAAACTTCTAGGCTAGGGCGAACAGAGACCCGAGCAGATCATTTTACATTATGGTTAATAAAAGAATTCAGCGTAGTTCTATCACATTTGTTCAACTTACGTCGCTCCTATTTCAGATAGCGTATTGGGCTAAGCGGCATCTCAAAGCGCATGAAATGGCGAGTGAAATGCACTATTAGACTTCTATGGGAGGGCGAACAGAGACCCGATTGGTTCATTTTACATTAAGGTTAATATAAGAATTCACGGGAATTCTATCACATTTGTTCAAGTTACGTCGTTCCTATTGCAGATAGCGTCCTAGGCTAAGCGGCATCTAAAAGCGCATGAAATGGCGAATAAAATGCACTATTAAACTTCTAGGCTAGGGCGAACAGAGACCCGATTAGATCATTTTATATTATGGTTAATATAAGATTTCAGGGAGATTCTATCACATCTGTTCAATTTACGTCGCTCCTATTTCAGATAGCGTATTCGGCTAAGCGGCATCTCAAAGCGCATAAAATGGCGAATAAAATGCACTATTAAACTACTAGGCTAGGGCGAACAGAGACCCGATTAGATCATTTTATATTATGGTTAATATAAGATTTCAGGGAGATTCTATCACATCTGTTCAATTTACGTCGCTCGTATTTCAGATAGCGTATTCGGCTAAGCGGCATCTCAAAGCGCATAAAATGGCGAATAAAATGCACTATTAAACTACTAGGCTAGGGCGAACAGAGACTCGATTAGATCATTTTACATTAAGGTTAATATAAGAATTCAACGAAATTCTATCACATTTATTCAATGTACGTCGCTTCTATTACAGATAGCTTATTGGGCTTAGCGGCATCTCAAAGCGCATGAAATGACGAGTGAAATGTACTATTAAACTTCGAGGGTAGGGCAAACAGAGACCCGATTAGGTCATTTTATATTATGGTTAATTTAAGAATTCAGCAAAATTCTCTCCATTTGTTCAATTTACGTCGTTCCTATTTCAGATAGCGTCCTGGGCTAAGCGGCATCTAAAAGCGCATGAAATTGCGAGTATAATGCACTATTACACTTCTAGGATAAGGCAAACAGAGACCCGATTAGATCATTTTATATTACGGTTAATATAAGAATGCAGCGTGATTCTATCACATTTGTTCAAGTTACGTCGCTCCTATTTCAGATAGCGTACTGGGCTAGGCGGCATCTTAAAGCGCGTGGAATGGCGAGTGAAATGCACTATTAAACTTCTATGATAGGGCAATCAGAGACCCGATTAGATCATTTTATGTTTTGGTTAATATAAGAATTCAACGAAATTCTATCACATTTGTAAAATTTACGTCGCTCCTATTTCAGATAGCGTACTGGGCTAGGCGGCATCTTAAAGCGCATGGAATGACGAGTGAAATGCACTGTTAAACTTCTAGGGTAGGGCAAACAGAGACCCGATTAGATCAGTTTATATTTTGTTTAATATAAGATTTCAGGGAAATAGTATCACATTTGTTCAATTTACGTCGCTCCAATTTCAGATAGAGTATTGGGCTAAGCGGCATCTCAAAGCGCATGAAATGGCGAATAAAATGCACTATTAAACTTCTAGGCTAGGGCGAACAGAGACCCGAGCAGATCATTTTACATTATGGTTAATAAAAGAATTCAGCGTAATTCTATCACATTTGTTCAACTTACGTCGCTCCTATTTCAGATAGCGTATTGGGCTAAGCGGCATCTCAAAGCGCATGAAATGGCGAGTGAAATGCACTATTAGACTTCTATGGTAGGGCGAACAGAGACCCGATTGGATCATTTTACATTAAGGTTAATATAAGAATTCACGGGAATTCTATCACATTTGTTCAATTTACGTCGCTCCTATTCCAGATAGCGTATTGGGCTAGGCGGCATCTCAAAGCGCATGAAATGGCGAGTAAAATGCGCTATTAAACTTCTAGGATAAGGCAAACAGAGACCCGATTAGATCATTTTATATTACGGTTAATATAAGAATTCAGCGTAATTCTATCACATTTGTTCAAGTTACGTCGCTCCTATTTCGGATAGCGTACTGAGCTAGGCGGCATCTTAAAGCGCGTGGAATGGCGAGTAAAATGCACTACTAATCTTCTATGATAGGGCAATCAAAGACCCGATTAGACCATTTTATATTTTGATTAATATAAGATTTCAGGGAAATTCTATCACATTTGTTCAATTTACGTCGCTCCTACTTCAGATGGCGTATTGGGCTAAGCGGCATCTCAAAGCGCATGAAATGGCGAGTGAAATGCACTATTAGACTTCTATGGTAGGGCGAACAGAGACCCGATTAGATCATTTTACATTAAGGTATAATATAAGAATTCACGGAAATTCTATCACATTTGTTCAATTTACGTCGCTCCTATTTCAGATAGCGTACTGGGCTAGGCGGCATCTTAAAGCGCGTGGAATGGCGAGTGAAATGCACTATTAAGCTTCTATGATAGGGCAAACAGAGACCCGATTAGATCATTTTATATTTTGTTTAATATAAGATTTCAGGGAAATACTATCACATTTGTTCAATTTACGTCGCTCCAATTTCAGATAACGTATTGGGCTAAGCGGCATCTCAAAGCGCATGAAATGGCGAATAAAATGCACTATTAAACTTCTAGGCTAGGGCGAACAGAGACCCGAGCAGATCATTTTATGTTATGGTTAATTTAAGAATTCAGCGAAATTCTATCACATTTGTTCAACTTACGTCGCTCCTATTTCAAATAGCGTATTGAGCTAAGCGGCATCTCAAAGCGCATGAAATGGCGAGCAAAATGCACTATTAAACTTCTAGGGTAGAGCAAACAGAGACCCGATTAGATCATTTTGTACTATGGTTAATTTAAGAATTCAGCAAAATTCTATCACATTTGTTCAATTTACGTCGCTCCTATTGCAGATAGCGAACTGGGCTATGCGGCATCTTAAAGCGTTCGGAATGGCGAGTAAAATGCACTATTTAACTTCTATCCTAGGGCGAACAGAGACCCGATTAGATCATTTTATATTTTGGTTAATATAAGAATTCAGTGAAATTCTATCACATTTGTTCAATTTACGTCGCTCCTATTTCAGATAGCGTATTGAGCTAAGCGGCATCTCGAAGCGCATGAAATGGCGAGTATAATGCACTATTAAACTTCTAGGATAAGACAAACAGATACCCGATTAGATCATTTTATATTACGGTTAATATAAGAATGCAGCGTAATTCTATCACATTTGTTCAAGTTACGTCGCTCCTATTTCAGATAGCGTACTGGGCTAGGCGGCATCTTAAAGCGCGAGCAATGGCGAGTAAAATGCACTACTAATCTTCTATGATAGAGCAATCAGAGACCCGATTAGATCATTTTATATTTTTTTAATATAAGATTTCAGGGAAATTCTATCACATTTGTTCAATTTACGTCGCTCCTATTTCAGATAGCGTATTGGGCTAAGAGGCATCTGAAAGCGCATGAAATGACGAGTGAAATGCACTATTAAACTCCTAGGGTAGGGCGAACAGAGACCCGATTAGATCCTTTGATATTATGGTTAATTTAAGAATTCAGCGAAATTCTATCACATTTGTTCAATTTACGTCGCTCCTATTTCAGATAGCGTCTTGGGCTAAGCGGCATCTCAATGCGTGTGGAATGGCGAGTAAAATGCACTATTAGACTTCTATGGTAGGGCGAACAGAGACCCGATTGGATCATTTTACATTAAGGTTAATATAAGAATTCACGGGAATTCTATCACATTTCTTCAATTTACGTCGCTCCTATTTCAGATAGCGTATTGGGCTAGGCGGCATCTCAAAGCGCATGAAATGACGAGTGAAATGCACTATTATACTTCTAGGGTAGGGCGAACAGAGACCCGAAGAGATCATTTTACATTAAGGTGAATATAAGAATGCAGCGTAATTCTGTCACATTTGTTCAACTTACGTCGCTCCTATTTCAGATAGCGTACTGGGCTAGGCGGCATCTTAAAGCGCGTGGAATGGCGAGTAAAATGCACTACTAATCTTCTATGATAGGGCAATCAGAGACCCGATTAGATCATTTTATATTTTGATTAATATAAGATTTCAGGGAAATTCTATCACATTTGTTCAATTTACGTCGCTCCTATTTCAGATAGCGTATTGGGCTAAGCGGGACCTCAAAGCGCATTTTATATTTTGTTTGGGGTTAAAGTGACGAGTGAAATGCACTATTAAACTTCTAGGGTAGGGCAAACAGAGACCCGATTAGATCATTTTATATTATGGTTAATTTAAGAATTCAGCAAAATTCTATCACATTTGTTCAACTTACGTCGCTCCTATTTCAGATAGCGTACTGGGCTAAACGGCATCTAAAAGCGCATGAAATGGCGAGTATAATGCATTATTATCGTTCTAGGATAAGGCAAACAGAGACCCGATTAGATCATTTTATATTACTGTTAATATAAGAATGCAGCGTGATTCTATCACATTTGTTCAAGTTACGTCGCTCCTATTTCAGATAGCGTATTGGGCTAGGCGGTATCTAAAGCGCGTGGAATGGCGAGTAAAATGCACTATTAAACTTCTATGATAGGGCAATCAGAGACCCTATTAGATCATTTTATATTTTGGTTAATATAAGAATTCACGGGAATTCTATCACATTTGTTCAATTTACGTCGCTCCTATTCCAGATAGCGTATTGGGCTAGGCGGCATCTCAAAGCGCATGAAATGGCGAGTAAAATGCGCTATTAAACTTCTAGGATAAGGCAAACAGAGACCCGATTAGATCATTTTATATTACGGTTAATATAAGAATTCAGCGTAATTCTATCACATTTGTTCAAGTTACGTCGCTCCTATTTCGGATAGCGTACTGAGCTAGGCGGCATCTAAAAGCGCGTGGAATGGCGAGTAAATGCACTAATAATCTTCTATGATAGGGCAATCAAAGACCCGATTAGACCATTTTATATTTGATTAATATAAGATTTCAGGGAAATTCTATCACATTTGTTCAATTTACGTCGCTCCTACTTCAGATGGCGTATTGGGCTAAGCGGCATCTCAAAGCGCATGAAATGGCGAGTGAAATGCACTATTAGACTTCTAGGGTAGGGCAAACAGAGACCCGATTAGATCATTTTATATTATGGTTAATTTAAGAATTCAGCAAAATTCTATCACATTTGTTCAACTTACGTCGCTCCTATTTCAGATAGCGTACTGGGCTAAACGGCATCTAAAAGCGCATGAAATGGCGAGTATAATGCATTATTATCGTTCTAGGATAAGGCAAACAGAGACCCGATTAGATCATTTTATATTACTGTTAATATAAGAATGCAGCGTGATTCTATCACATTTGTTCAAGTTACGTCGCTCCTATTTCAGATAGCGTACTGGGCTAGGCGGTATCTTAAAGCGCGTGGAATGGCGAGTAAAATGCACTATTAAACTTCTATGATAGGGCAATCAGAGACCCTATTAGATCATTTTATATTTTGGTTAATATAAGAATTCACGGGAATTCTATCACATTTGTTCAATTTACGTCGCTCCTATTCCAGATAGCGTATTGGGCTAGGCGGCATCTCAAAGCGCATGAAATGGCGAGTAAAATGCGCTATTAAACTTCTAGGATAAGGCAAACAGAGACCCGATTAGATCATTTTATATTACGGTTAATATAAGAATTCAGCGTAATTCTATCACATTTGTTCAAGTTACGTCGCTCCTATTTCGGATAGCGTACTGAGCTAGGCGGCATCTTAAAGCGCGTGGAATGGCGAGTAAAATGCACTACTAATCTTCTATGATAGGGCAATCAAAGACCCGATTAGACCATTTTATATTTTGATTAATATAAGATTTCAGGGAAATTCTATCACATTTGTTCAATTTACGTCGCTCCTACTTCAGATGGCGTATTGGGCTAAGCGGCATCTCAAAGCGCATGAAATGGCGAGTGAAATGCACTATTAGACTTCTATGGTAGGGCGAACAGAGACCCGATTAGATCATTTTACATTAAGGTATAATATAAGAATTCACGGAAATTCTATCACATTTGTTCAATTTACGTCGCTCCTATTTCAGATAGCGTACTGGGCTAGGCGGCATCTTAAAGCGCGTGGAATGGCGAGTGAAATGCACTATTAAACTTCTATGATAGGGCAAACAGAGACCCGATTAGATCATTTTATATTTTGTTTAATATAAGATTTCAGGGAAATAGTATCACATTTGTTCAATTTACGTCGCTCCAATTTCAGATAACGTATTGGGCTAAGCGGCATCTCAAAGCGCATGAAATGGCGAATAAAATGCACTATTAAACTTCTAGGCTAGGGCGAACAGAGACCCGAGCAGATCATTTTATGTTATGGTTAATTTAAGAATTCAGCGAAATTCTATCACATTTGTTCAACTTACGTCGCTCCTATTTCAAATAGCGTATTGAGCTAAGCGGCATCTCAAAGCGCATGAAATGGCGAGCAAAATGCACTATTAAACTTCTAGGGTAGAGCAAACAGAGACCCGATTAGATCATTTTGTACTATGGTTAATTTAAGAATTCAGCAAAATTCTATCACATTTGTTCAATTTACGTCGCTCCTATTGCAGATAGCGAACTGGGCTATGCGGCATCTTAAAGCGTTCGGAATGGCGAGTAAAATGCACTATTTAACTTCTATCCTAGGGCGAACAGAGACCCGATTAGATCATTTTATATTTTGGTTAATATAAGAATTCAGTGAAATTCTATCACATTTGTTCAATTTACGTCGCTCCTATTTCAGATAGCGTATTGAGCTAAGCGGCATCTCGAAGCGCATGAAATGGCGAGTATAATGCACTATTAAACTTCTAGGATAAGACAAACAGATACCCGATTAGATCATTTTATATTACGGTTAATATAAGAATGCAGCGTAATTCTATCACATTTGTTCAAGTTACGTCGCTCCTATTTCAGATAGCGTACTGGGCTAGGCGGCATCTTAAAGCGCGTGCAATGGCGAGTAAAATGCACTACTAATCTTCTATGATAGAGCAATCAGAGACCCGATTAGATCATTTTATATTTTTTTAATGTAAGATTTCAGGGAAATTCTATCACATTTGTTCAATTTACGTCGCTCCTATTTCAGATAGCGTATTGGGCTAAGAGGCATCTGAAAGCGCATGAAATGACGAGTGAAATGCACTATTAAACTCCTAGGGTAGGGCGAACAGAGACCCGATTAGATCCTTTGATATTATGGTTAATTTAAGAATTCAGCGAAATTCTATCACATTTGTTCAATTTACGTCGCTCCTATTTCAGATAGCGTCTTGGGCTAAGCGGCATCTCAATGCGTGTGGAATGGCGAGTAAAATGCACTATTAACCTTCTATGATAGGGCAATCAGAGACCAGACTAGATCATTTTATACTTTGGTTAATATAAGAATTCAGCGAAATTCTATCACATTTGTTCAATTTACGTCGCTCCTATTTCAGATAGCGTATTGGGCTAGGCGGCATCTCAAAGCGCATGAAATGACGAGTGAAATGCACTATTATACTTCTAGGGTAGGGCGAACAGAGACCCGAAGAGATCATTTTACATTAAGGTGAATATAAGAATGCAGCGTAATTCTGTCACATTTGTTCAACTTACGTCGCTCCTATTTCAGATAGCGTACTGGGCTAGGCGGCATCTTAAAGCGCGTGGAATGGCGAGTAAAATGCACTACTAATCTTCTATGATAGGGCAGTCAGAGACCCGATTAGATCATTTTATATTTTGATTAATATAAGATTTCAGGGAAATTCTATCACATTTGTTCAATTTACGTCGCTCCTATTTCAGATAGCGTATTGGGCTAAGCGGGATCTCAAAGCGCATTTTATATTTTGTTTGGGGTTAAAGTGACGAGTGAAATGCACTATTAAACTTCTAGGGTAGGGCCAACAGAGACCCGATTAGATCATTTTATATTATGGTTAATTTAAGAATTCAGCAAAATTCTATCACATTTGTTCAACTTACGTCGCTCCTATTTCAGATAGCGTACTGGGCTAGGCGGCATCTTAAAGCGCGTGGAATGGCGAGTGAAATGCACTATTAAACTTCTATGATAGGGCAAACAGAGACCCGATTAGATCATTTTATATTTTGATTAATATAAGATTTCAGGGAAATAGTATCACATTTGTTCAATTTACGTCGCTCCAATTTCAGATAACGTATTGGGCTAAGCGGCATCTCAAAGCGCATGAAATGGCGAATAAAATGCACTATTAAACTTCTAGGCTAGGGCGAACAGAGACCCGAGCAGATCATTTTATGTTATGGTTAATTTAAGAATTCAGCGAAATTCTATCACATTTGTTCAACTTACGTCGCTCCTATTTCAAATAGCGTATTGAGCTAAGCGGCATCTCAAAGCGCATGAAATGGCGAGCAAAATGCACTATTAAACTTCTAGGGTAGAGCAAACAGAGACCCGATTAGATCATTTTGTACTATGGTTAATTTAAGAATTCAGCAAAATTCTATCACATTTGTTCAATTTACGTCGCTCCTATTGCAGATAGCGAACTGGGCTATGCGGCATCTTAAAGCGTTCGGAATGGCGAGTAAAATGCACTATTTAACTTCTATCCTAGGGCGAACAGAGACCCGATTAGATCATTTTATATTTTGGTTAATATAAGAATTCAGTGAAATTCTATCACATTTGTTCAATTTACGTCGCTCCTATTTCAGATAGCGTATTGAGCTAAGCGGCATCTCGAAGCGCATGAAATGGCGAGTATAATGCACTATTAAACTTCTAGGATAAGACAAACAGATACCCGATTAGATCATTTTATATTACGGTTAATATAAGAATGCAGCGTAATTCTATCACATTTGTTCAAGTTACGTCGCTCCTATTTCAGATAGCGTACTGGGCTAGGCGGCATCTTAAAGCGCGTGCAATGGCGAGTAAAATGCACTACTAATCTTCTATGATAGAGCAATCAGAGACCCGATTAGATCATTTTACATTTTTTTAATGTAAGATTTCAGGGAAATTCTATCACATTTGTTCAATTTACGTCGCTCCTATTTCAGATAGCGTATTGGGCTAAGAGGCATCTGAAAGCGCATGAAATGACGAGTGAAATGCACTATTAAACTCCTAGGGTAGGGCGAACAGAGACCCGATTAGATCCTTTGATATTATGGTTAATTTAAGAATTCAGCGAAATTCTATCACATTTGTTCAATTTACGTCGCTCCTATTTCAGATAGCGTCTTGGGCTAAGCGGCATCTCAATGCGTGTGGAATGGCGAGTAAAATGCACTATTAACCTTCTATGATAGGGCAATCAGAGACCAGACTAGATCATTTTATACTTTGGTTAATATAAGAATTCAGCGAAATTCTATCACATTTGTTCAATTTACGTCGCTCCTATTTCAGATAGCGTATTGGGCTAGGCGGCATCTCAAAGCGCATGAAATGACGAGTGAAATGCACTATTATACTTCTAGGGTAGGGCAAACAGAGACCCGATTAGATCATTTTATATTATGGTTAATTTAAGAATTCAGTGAAATTCTATCACATTTGTTCAATTTACGTCGTTCCTATTTCAGATAGCGTCCTGGGCTAAGCTTCATCTAAAAGCGCATGAAATGGCGAGTATAATGCACTATTATACTTCTAGGATAAGGCAAACAGAGACCCGATTAGATCATTTTATATTACGGTTAATATAAGAATGCAGCGTGATTCTATCACATTTGTTCAAGTTACGTCGCTCCTATTTCAGATAGCGTACTGGGCTAGGCGGCATCTTAAAGCGCGTGGAATGGCGAGTAAAATGCACTACTAAACTTCTATGATAGAGCAATCAGAGACCCGATTAGATCATTTTATATTTTGTTTAATATAAGATTTCAGGGAGATTCTATCACATCTGTTCAATTTACGTCGCTCCTATTTCAGATAGCGTATTGGGCTAAGCGGCATCTCAAAGCGCATGAACTGGCGAGTAAAATGCGCTGTTAAACTTCTAGGGTAGGGCAAACGGAGAACCGATTAGATCATTTTATATTATGGTTAATTTAAGAATTCAGCAAAATTCTATCACATTTGTTCAACTTACGTCGCTCCTATTTCAGATAGCGTACTGGGCTAAACGGCATCTAAAAGCGCATGAAATGGCGAGTATAATGCACTATTATACTTCTAGGATAAGGCAAACAGAGACCCGATTAGATCATTTTATATTACGGTTAATATAAGAATGCAGCGTGATTCTATCACATTTGTTCAAATTACGTCGCTCCTATTTGAGATAGCGTACTGGGCTAGGCGGCATCTTAAAGCGCGTGGAATGGCGAGTAAAATGCACTATTATACTTCTAGGATAAGGCAAACAGAGACCCGATTAGATCATTTTATTTTACGGTTAATATAAGAATGCTGCGTGATTCTATCACATTTGTTCAAGTTACGTCGCTCCTATTTCAGATAGCGTACTGGGCTAGGCGGCATCTTAAAGCGCGTGGAATGGCGAGTGAAATGCACTATTAAACTTCTATGATAGGGCAATCAGAGACCCGATTAGATCATTTTATATTTTGTTTAATATAAGATTTCAGGGAAATTCTATCACATTTGTTCAATTTACGTCGCTCCTATTTCAGATAGCGTACTGGGCTAAGCGGCATCTGAAGGCACATGAAGTGACGAGTAAAATGCACTATTAAACTTCTAGGGTAGGGCCAACAGAGACCCGATTAGATCATTTTATATTATGCTTAATTTAAGATTTCAGGGAGATTCTATCACATCTGTTCAATTTACGTCGCTCCTATTTCAGATAGCGTATTGGGTTAAGCGTCATCTCAAAGCGCATGAAATGACGGGTGAAATGTACTATTAAACTTGTAGGGTAGGGCGAACAGAGACTCGGTTACATCATTTTACGTTAAGGTTAATATAAGTATTCAGCGAGATTCTATCACACTTGTGCAATTTACGTCGCTTCTATTTCAGACAGCGTACTGGGCTAGGCGGCATCTTAAAGCGCGTGGAATGGCGAGTAAAATGCACTATTAACCTTCTATGATAGGGCAATCAGAGACCAGATTAGATCATTTTATACTTTGGTTAATATAAGAATTCAGCGAAATTCTATCACATTTGTTCAATTTACGTCGCTCCTATTACAGATAACTTATTGTGCTTAGCGGCATGTCAAAGCGCATGAAGTGGCGAGTGAAACGCACTATTAAACTTCTAGGGTAGGGCGAACAGAGACCCGATTAGATCATTTTATATTTTGTTTAATATAAGATTTCAGGGAAATTCTATCACATTTGTTCAATTTACGTCGCTCCTATTTCAGATAGCGTATTGGGCTATGCTGCATCTCAAAGCGCATGAAATGGCGAACAAAATGCACTATTAAACTACTAGGGTAGGGCGAACAGAGACACGATTAGATCATTTTACATTAAGGTTAATATAAGTATTCAGCGAGATTCTATCACACTTGTTCAATTTACGTCGCTTCTATTTCAGACAGCGTACTGGGCTAGGCAGCATCTTAAAGCGCGTGGAATGATGTGTAAAATGCACTATTAACCTTCTATGATAGGGCAATCAGAGACCAGATTAGATCATTTTATACTTTGGTTAATATAAGAATTCAGCGAAATTCTATCACATTTGTTCAATTTACGTCGCTCCTATTTCAGATAGCGTATTAGGCTAAGCGGCATCTCAAAGCGCATGAAATGACGAGTGAAATGCACTATCAAACTTCTAGGGTAGGGCAAACAGGGACCCGATTAGATCATTTTATATTATGGTTAATTTAAGAATTCAGCAAAATTCTCTCACATTTGTTCAATTTACGTCGTTCCTATTTCAGATAGCGTCCTGGGCTAAGCTTCATCTAAAAGCGCATGAAATGGCGAGTATAATGCACTATTATACTTCTAGGATAAGGCAAACAGAGACCCGATTAGATCATTTTATATTACGGTTAATATAAGAATGCAGCGTGATTCTATCACATTTGTTCAAGTTACGTCGCTCCTATTTCAGATAGCGTACTGGGCTAGGCGGCATCTTAAAGCGCGTGGAATGGCGAGTAAAATGCACTATTAAACTTCTATGATAGGGCAATCAGAGACCCGATTAGATCATTTTATATTTTGGTTAATATAAGAATTCAACGAAATTCTATTACATTTGTAAAATTTACGTCGCTCCTATTACAGATAGCTTATTGGGCTTAGCGGCATCTCAAAGCACATGCAATGGCGAGTAAAATGCACTATTAAACTTCTACGGTAGGGCAAACAGAGACCCGATTAGATCATTTTATATTATGGTTAATTTAAGAATTCAGTGAAATTCTATCACATTTGTTCAATTTACGTCGTTCCTATTTCAGATAGCGTCCTAGGCTAAGCGGCATCTAAAAGCGTATGAAATGGCGAATAAAATGCACTATTAAACTTCTAGGCTAGGGCGAACAGAGACCCGATTAGATCATTTTATATTATGGTTAATATAAGATTTCAGGGAGATTCTACCACATCTGTTCAATTTACGTCGCTGCTATTTTAGATAGCGTATTCGGCTAAGCGGCATCTCAAAGCGCATAAAATGGCGAATAAAATGCACTATTAAACTACTAGGCTAGGGCGAACAGAGACCCGATTAGATCATTTTATATTTTGGTTAATATAAGAATTCTGCGAAATTCTATCACATTTGTTCAATTTACGTCGCTCCTATTTCAGATAGCTTATTGGGCTTAGCGGCATCTCAATCCGCATGAAATGACGAGTATAATGCACTATTAAACTGCTAGGATAAGGCAAACAGAGACCCGATTAGACCATTTTACATTACGGTTAATATAAGAATTCAACGAAATTCTATCACATTTGTTCAATTTACGTCGCTCCTATTTCAGATAGCTTATTGGGCTTAGCGGCATCTCAATCCGCATGAAATGACGAGTATAATGCACTATTAAACTGCTAGGATAAGGCAAACAGAGACCCGATTAGACCATTTTACATTAAGGTTAATATAAGAATTCAACGAAATTCTATCACATTTGTTCAATTTACGTC
The DNA here is from genome assembly GCA_916610135.2 of Macropis europaea. NCBI lineage: Eukaryota > Metazoa > Arthropoda > Insecta > Hymenoptera > Melittidae > Macropis > Macropis europaea. The sequence continues at coordinate 32,317 of CAKAJE020001089.1, read as the reverse complement.
GCTCCTATTTCAGATAGCGTACTGGGCTAGGCGGCATCTTAAAGCGCGTGGAATGGCGAGTGAAATGCACTATTAAACTTCTATGATAGGGCAATCAGAGACCCGATTAGATCATTTTATATTACGGTTAATATAAGAATGCAGCGTGATTCTATCACATTTGTTCAAGTTACGTCGCTCCTATTTCAGATAGCGTACTGGGCTAGGCGGCATCTTAAAGCGCGTGGAATGGCGAGTGAAATGCACTATTAAACTTCTATGATAGGGCGATCAGTGACCCGAGCAGATCATTTTACATTATGGTTAATAAAAGAATTCAGCGTAATTCTATCACTTTTGTTCAACTTACGTCGCTCCTATTTCAGATAGCGTATTGGGCTAAGCGGCATCTCAAAGCGCATGAAATGGCGAGTGAAATGCACTATTAGAGTTCTATGGTAGGGCGAACAGAGACCCGATTGGATCATTTTACATTAAGGTTAATATAAGAATTCACGGAAAATCTATCACATTTGTTCAATTTACGTCGCTCATATTTCAGATAGCGTATTGCACTAAGCGGCATCTCAAAGCGCATGAAATGGCGAGTAAAATGCACTATTAAACTTCTAGGGTAGGGCCAACAGAGACCCGATTCGATCATTTCATATTTTGGTTAATATATGAATTCAGTGAAATTCTATCACATTTGTTTAATTTACGTCGCTCCTATTTCAGATAGCGTATTGGGCAAAGCGGCATCTCGAAGCGTATGAAATGGCGAATAAAATGCACTATTAAAGTTCTAGGGTAGGGCAAACAGAGACCCGATTAGATCATTTTATATTATGGTTAATTTAAGAATTGAGCGAAATTCTATCTCATTTGTTCTACTTACGTCGCTCCTAATTTCGATAGCGTACTGGGCTAGGCGGCATCTTAAAGCGCGTGGAATGGCGAGTAAAATGCACTGCTAAACTTCTATGATAGGGCAATCAGAGACCCGATTAGATCATTTTATATTTTGTTTTATATAAGATTTCAGGGAAATTCTATCACATTTGTTTAATTTACGTCGCTCCTATTTCAGATAGCGTATTGGGCGAAGCGGCATCTCAAAGCGCATGAAATGGCGACTAAAATGCACTATTAAACTTCTAGGGTAGGGCAAGCAGAGACCCGATTAGATCATTTTATATTATGGTTAATTTAAGAATTCGGCGAAATTCTATCACATTTGTTCAATTTACGTCGCTCCTATTTCAGATGGCGTATTGCACTAAGCGGCATCTCAAAGCGCATGAAATGGCGAGTAAAATGCACTATTAAACTTCTATGCTAGGGCAATCAGAGACCCGATTAGATCATTTCATATTTTGGTTAATATAAGAATTCAGTGAAATTCTATCACATTTGTTTAATTTACGTCGCTCCTATTTCAGATAGCGTATTGGGCAAAGAGGCATCTCAAAGCTTATGAAATGGCGAATAAAATGCACTATTAAAGTTCTAGGGTAGGGCAAACAGAGACCCGATTAGATCATTTTATATTATGGTTAATTTAAGAATTGAGCGAAATTCTATCTCATTTGTTCAACTTACGTCGCTCCTAATTTAGATAGCGTACTGGGCTAGGCGGCATCTTAAAGCGCGTGGAATGGCGAGTAAAATGCACTGCTAAACTTCTATGATAGGGCAATCAGAGACCCGATTAGATCATTTTATATTTTGTTTAATATAAGATTTGAGGGAAATTCTATCACATTTGTTTAATTTACGTCGCTCCTATTTCAGATAGCGTATTGGGCGAAGCGGCATCTCAAAGCGCATGAAATGGCGACTAAAATGCACTATTAAACTTCTAGGGTAGGGCAAGCAGAGACCCGATTAGATCATTTTATATTATGGTTAATTTAAGAATTCGGCGAAATTCTATCACATTTGTTCAATTTACGTCGCTCCTAATTCAGATAGCGTATTGGGCTAAGCGGCATCTCAAAGCGCATGAAATGGCGAGTAAAATGCAATACTAAACTTCTAGGATAAGGCAAACAGAGACCCGATTAGATCATTTTATATTACGGTTAATATAAGAATTCAGCGTAATTCTATCACATTTGTTCAACTTACGTCGCTCCTAATTTAGATAGCGTACTGGGCTAGGCGGCATCTTAAAGCGCGTGGAATGGCGAGTAAAATGCACTGCTAAACTTCTATGATAGGGCAATCAGAGACCCGATTAGATCATTTTATGTTTTGGTTAATATAAGAACTCAGCGAAATTCTTTCACAATTGTTCTATTTACGTCGCTCGTATTTCAGATAGCTTATTGTGCTTAGCGGCATCTCAAAGCGCATGAAATGACGAGTGAAATGCACTATTAAACTTCTAGGGTAGGGCAAACAGAGACCCGATTAGATCATTTTATATTTTGGTTAATATAAGAATTCAGCGAAATTCTATCACATTTGTTCAATTTACGTCGCTCATATTTCAGATAGCGTATTGCACTAAGCGGCATCTCAAAGCGCATGAAATTGCGAGTAAAATGCACTATTAAACTTCTAGGGTTGGGCCAACAGAGACCCGATTAGATCATTTCATGTTTTGGTTAATATAAGAATTCAGTGAAATTCTATCACATTTGTTTAATTTACGTTGCTCCTATTTCAGATAGCGTAATGGGCAAAGCGGCATCTCAAAGCGTATGAAATGGCGAATAAAATGCACTATTAAAGTTCTAGGGTAGGGCAAACAGAGACCCGATTAGATCATTTTATATTATGGTTAATTTAAGAATTGAGCGAAATTCTATCTCATTTGTTCTACTTACGTCGCTCCTAATTTAGATAGCGTACTGGGCTAGGCGGCATCTTAAAGCGCGTGGAATGGCGAGTAAAATGCACTGCTAAACTTCTATGATAGGGCAATCAGAGACCCGATTAGATCATTTTATATTTTGTTTAATATAAGATTTCAGGGAAATTCTATCACATTTGTTTAATTTACGTCGCTCCTATTTCAGATAGCGTATTGGGCGAAGCGGCATCTCAAAGCGCATGAAATGGCGACTAAAATGCACTATTAAACTTCTAGGGTAGGGCAAGCAGAGGCCCGATTAGATCATTTTATATTATGGTTAATTTAAGAATTCGGCGAAATTCTATCACATTTGTTCAATTTACGTCGCTCCTATTTCAGATGGCGTATTGCTCTAAGCGGCATCTCAAAGCGCATGAAATGGCGAGTAAAATGCACTATTAAACTTCTATGCTAGGGCAATCAGAGACCCGATTAGATCATTTCATATTTTGCTTAATATAAGAATTCAGTGAAATTCTATCACATTTGTTTAATTTACGTCGCTCCTATTTCAGATAGCGTATTGGGCAAAGAGGCATCTCAAAGCGTATGAAATGGTGAATAAAATGCACTATTAAAGTTCTAGGGTAGGGCAAACAGAGACCCGATTAGATCATTTTATATTATGGTTAATTTAAGAATTGAGCGAAATTCTATTTCATTTGTTCAACTTACGTCGCTCCTAATTTAGATAGCGTACTGGGCTAGGCGGCATCTTAAAGCGCGTGGAATGGCGAGTAAAATGCACTGCTAAACTTCTATGATAGGGCAATCAGAGACCCGATTAGATCATTTTATATTTTGTTTAATATAAGATTTGAGGGAAATTCTATCACATTTGTTTAATTTACGTCGCTCCTATTTCAGATAGCGTATTGGGCGAAGCGGCATCTCAAAGCGCATGAAATGGCGACTAAAATGCACTATTAAACTTCTAGGGTAGGGCAAGCAGAGACCCGATAAGATCATTTTATATTATGGTTAATTTAAGAATTCGGCGAAATTCTATCACATTTGTTCAATTTACGTCGCTCCTATTTCAGGTAGCGTATTGGGCTAAGCGGCATCTCAAAGCGCATGAAATGGCGAGTAAAATGCAATACTAAACTTCTAGGATAAGGCAAACAGAGACCCGATTAGATCATTTTATATTACGGTTAATATAAGAATTCAGCGTAATTCTATCACATTTGTTCAACTTACGTCGCTCCTAATTTAGATAGCGTACTGGGCTAGGCGGCATCTTAAAGCGCGTGGAATGGCGAGTAAAATGCACTGCTAAACTTCTATGATAGGGCAATCAGAGACCCGATTAGATCATTTTATATTTTGTTTAATATAAGATTTCAGGGAAATTCTATCACATTTGTTCAATTTACGTCGCTCCTATCTCAGATAGCGTATTGGGCTAAGCGGCATCTCAAGGCGCATGAAATGGCGAATAAAATGCGCTATTAAACTTCTAGGCTAGGGCGAACAGAGACCCGATTAGATCATTTTACATTATGGTTCTTAAAAGAATTCAGCGAAATTCTATCACATTTGTTCAACGTACGTCGCTCCTATTTCAGATAGCGTATTGGAATAAGCGGCATCGAAAAGCGCATGAAATGGCGAGTAGAATGCACAATTAAACTACTAGGGTAGGGCAAACAGAGACCCGATTAGATCATTTTATATTGTGGTTAATTTAAGAATTCAGCAAAATTCTATCACATTTGTTCAATTTACGTCGCTCCTATTTCAGATAGCGTATTGGGCTAGGCGGCATATCAAAGCGCATGAAATGGCCAGTAAAATGCACTATCAAACTTCTAGGATAAGGCAAACAGAGACCCGATTAGATCATTTTATATTACGGTTAATATAAGAATTCAGCGTAATTCTATCACATTTGTTCAACTTACGTCGCTCCTATTTCAGGTAGCGCACTGGGCTAGGCGGCATCTTAAAGCGCGTGGAATGGCGAGTAAAATGCACTATTAAACTTCTAGGATAAGGCAAACAGAGACCCGATTAGATCATTTTATATTACGGTTAATATAAGAATGCGGCGTAATTCTTTCACATTTGTTCAATTTACGTCGCTGCTATTCCAGATAGCTTATTGTGCTTAGCGGCATCTCAAAGCGCATGAAATGACGAGTGAAATGCACTATTAAACTTCTAGGGTAGGGCAAACAGAGACCCGATTAGATCATTTTATATTAAGGTTACTTTAAGAATTCAGCGAAATTCTATCACATTTGTTCAATTTACGTCGCTCCTATTTCAAATAGCTTATTGGGCGAAGCGGCGTCTCAAAGCGCATGAAATGACGAGTGAAATGCACTATTAAACTTCTAGGGTAGGGCAAACAGAGACCCGATTAGATCATTTGATATTATGGTTAATTTAAGAATTCAGCGAAATTCTATCACATTTGTTCAATTTACGTCGCTCCTATTTCAGATAGCGTATTGGGATAAGCGGCATCTCAAAGCGCATGAAATGGCGAGTAAAATGCACTATTAAACTTCTAGGGTAGGGCGAACAGAGACCCGATTAGATCATTTTCCATTAAGGTTAATATAAGTATTCAGCGAGATTCTATCACATTTGTTCAATTTACGTCGCTCCTATTTCAGACAGCGTACTGGGCTAGGCGGCATCTTAAAGCGTGTGGAATGGCGAGTAAAATGCACTATTAACCTTCTATGATAGGGAAATCAGAGACCAGACTAGATCATTTTATACCTTGGTTAATATAAGAATTCAGCGAAATTCTATCACATTTGTTAAATTTACGTCGCTCCTATTTCAGATAGCGTATTGGGCAAAGCGGCATCTCAAAGCGTATGAAATGTGCGAATAAAATGCACTATTAAAGTTCTAGGCTAGGGCGAACAGAGACCCGATTAGATCATTTTACATTATGGTTAATAAAAGAATTCAGCGAAATTCTATCACATTTGTGCAACTTACGTCGCTCCTATTTCAGATAGCGTACTGGGCTAGGCGCCATCTTAAAGTGCGTGGAATGGCGAGTAAAATGCACTGCTCAATTTTTATGATAGGGCAATCAGAGAACCGATCAGCTCATTTTATATTTTGTTTAATATAAGATTTCAGGGAAACTCTATCACATTTGTTCAATTTACGTCGCTCCTATTTCAGATAGCTTATTGGGCTAAGCGGCATCTCAAAGCGTATGAAATGGCGAATAAAGTGCACTATTAAAGTTCTAGGGTAGGGCAAACAGAGACCCGATTAGATCATTTTATATTATGGTTAATTTAAGAATTGAGCGAAATTCTATCTCATTCGTTCTACTTACGTCGCTCCTAATTTAGATAGCGTACTGGGCTAGGCGGCATCTTAAAGAGCGTGGAATGGCGAGTAAAATGCACTGCTAAACTTCTATGATAGGGCAATCAGAGACCCGATCAGCTCATTTTATATTTTGTTTAATATAAGATTTCAGGGAAATTCTATCACATTTCTTCAATTTACGTCGCTCCTATTTCAGATAGCTTATTGGGCTAAGCGGCATCTGAAGGCGCATGAAATGGCGAGTAAAATGTACTATTAAACTTCTAGGGTAGGGCAAACAGAGACCCGATGAGATCATTTTATATTATGGTTAATTTAAGATGTCAGCAAAATTTTATCACATTTGTTCAATTTACGTCGCTCCTATTTCAGATAGCGTACTGGGCTAGGCGGCATCTTAAAGCGCGTGGAATGGCGAGTAATATGCACTACTAAACTTCTATGATAGGGCAATCAGAGACCCGATTAGATCATTTTATATTTTGTTTAATATGAGGTTTCAGGGAAATTCTATCACATTTGTTCAATTTACGTCGCTCCTATTTCAGATAGCGTCCTGTGCTAAGCGGCATCTAAAAGCGCATGGAATGGCGAGTATAATGCACTATTATACTTCTAGGATATGGCAAACAGAGACCCGATTAGATCATTTTATATTACGGTTAATATAAGAATGCAGCGTGATTCTATCACATTTGTGCAAGTTACGTCGCTCCTATTTCAGATAGCGTACTGGGCTAGGCGGCATCTTAAAGCGCGTGGAATGGCGAGTGAAATGCACTATTAAACTTCTATGATAGGGCAATCAGAGACCCGATTAGATTATTTTATATTTTGGTTAATATAAGAATTCAACGAAATTCTATCACATTTGTAAAATTTACGTCGCTCCTATTACAGATAGCTTATTGGGCTTAGCGGCATCTCAAAGCGCATGAAATGGCGAATTAAATGCACTATTAAACTTCTAGGCTAGGGCGAACAGAGACCCGAGCAGATCATTTTACATTATGGTTAATAAAAGAATTCAGCGTAGTTCTATCACATTTGTTCAACTTACGTCGCTCCTATTTCAGATAGCGTATTGGGCTAAGCGGCATCTCAAAGCGCATGAAATGGCGAGTGAAATGCACTATTAGACTTCTATGGTAGGGCGAACAGAGACCCGATTGGTTCATTTTACATTAAGGTTAATATAAGAATTCACGGGAATTCTATCACATTTGTTCAAGTTACGTCGTTCCTATTGCAGATAGCGTCCTAGGCTAAGCGGCATCTAAAAGCGCATGAAATGGCGAATAAAATGCACTATTAAACTTCTAGGCTAGGGCGAACAGAGACCCGATTAGATCATTTTATATTATGGTTAATATAAGATTTCAGGGAGATTCTATCACATCTGTTCAATTTACGTCGCTCCTATTTCAGATAGCGTATTCGGCTAAGCGGCATCTCAAAGCGCATAAAATGGCGAATAAAATGCACTATTAAACTACTAGGCTAGGGCGAACAGAGACCCGATTAGATCATTTTATATTATGGTTAATATAAGATTTCAGGGAGATTCTATCACATCTGTTCAATTTACGTCGCTCGTATTTCAGATAGCGTATTCGGCTAAGCGGCATCTCAAAGCGCATAAAATGGCGAATAAAATGCACTATTAAACTACTAGGCTAGGGCGAACAGAGACTCGATTAGATCATTTTACATTAAGGTTAATATAAGAATTCAACGAAATTCTATCACATTTGTTCAATGTACGTCGCTTCTATTACAGATAGCTTATTGGGCTTAGCGGCATCTCAAAGCGCATGAAATGACGAGTGAAATGTACTATTAAACTTCTAGGGTAGGGCAAACAGAGACCCGATTAGGTCATTTTATATTATGGTTAATTTAAGAATTCAGCAAAATACTCTCCATTTGTTCAATTTACGTCGTTCCTATTTCAGATAGCGTCCTGGGCTAAGCGGCATCTAAAAGCGCATGAAATTGCGAGTATAATGCACTATAACACTTCTAGGATAAGGCAAACAGAGACCCGATTAGATCATTTTATATTACGGTTAATATAAGAATGCAGCGTGATTCTATCACATTTGTTCAAGTTACGTCGCTCCTATTTCAGATAGCGTACTGGGCTAGGCGGCATCTTAAAGCGCATGGAATGGCGAGTGAAATGCACTATTAAACTTCTATGATAGGGCAATCAGAGACCCGATTAGATCATTTTATGTTTTGGTTAATATAAGAATTCACGGGAATTCTATCACATTTGTTCAATTTACGTCGCTCCTATTCCAGATAGCGTATTGGGCTAGGCGGCATCTCAAAGCGCATGAAATGGCGAGTAAAATGCGCTATTAAACTTCTAGGATAAGGCAAACAGAGACCCGATTAGATCATTTTATATTACGGTTAATATAAGAATTCAGCGTAATTCTATCACATTTGTTCAAGTTACGTCGCTCCTATTTCGGATAGCGTACTGAGCTAGGCGGCATCTTAAAGCGCGTGGAATGGCGAGTAAAATGCACTACTAATCTTCTATGATAGGGCAATCAAAGACCCGATTAGACCATTTTATATTTTGATTAATATAAGATTTCAGGGAAATTCTATCACATTTGTTCAATTTACGTCGCTCCTACTTCAGATGGCGTATTGGGCTAAGCGGCATCTCAAAGCGCATGAAATGGCGAGTGAAATGCACTATTAGACTTCTATGGTAGGGCGAACAGAGACCCGATTAGATCATTTTACATTAAGGTATAATATAAGAATTCACGGAAATTCTATCACATTTGTTCAATTTACGTCGCTCCTATTTCAGATAGCGTACTAGGCTAGGCGGCATCTTAAAGCGCGTGGAATGGCGAGTGAAATGCACTATTAAACTTCTATGATAGGGCAAACAGAGACCCGATTAGATCATTTTATATTTTGTTTAATATAAGATTTCAGGGAAATACTATCACATTTGTTCAATTTACGTCGCTCCAATTTCAGATAACGTATTGGGCTAAGCGGCATCTCAAAGCGCATGAAATGGCGAATAAAATGCACTATTAAACTTCTAGGCTAGGGCGAACAGAGACCCGAGCAGATCATGTTATGTTATGGTTAATTTAAGAATTCAGCGAAATTCTATCACATTTGTTCAACTTACGTCGCTCCTATTTCAAATAGCGTATTGAGCTAAGCGGCATCTCAAAGCGCATGAAATGGCGAGCAAAATGCACTATTAAACTTCTAGGGTAGAGCAAACAGAGACCCGATTAGATCATTTTGTACTATGGTTAATTTAAGAATTCAGCAAAATTCTATCACATTTGTTCAATTTACGTCGCTCCTATTGCAGATAGCGAACTGGGCTATGCGGCATCTTAAAGCGTTCGGAATGGCGAGTAAAATGCACTATTTAACTTCTATCCTAGGGCGAACAGAGACCCGATTAGATCATTTTATATTTTGGTTAATATAAGAATTCAGTGAAATTCTATCACATTTGTTCAATTTACGTCGCTCCTATTTCAGATAGCGTATTGAGCTAAGCGGCATCTCGAAGCGCATGAAATGGCGAGTATAATGCACTATTAAACTTCTAGGATAAGACAAACAGATACCCGATTAGATCATTTTATATTACGGTTAATATAAGAATGCAGCGTAATTCTATCACATTTGTTCAAGTTACGTCGCTCCTATTTCAGATAGCGTACTGGGCTAGGCGACATCTTAAAGCGCGTGCAATGGCGAGTAAAATGCACTACTAATCTTCTATGATAGAGCAATCAGAGACACGATTAGATCATTTTATATTTTTTTAATATAAGATTTCAGGGAAATTCTATCACATTTGTTCAATTTACGTCGCTCCTATTTCAGATAGCGTATTGGGCTAAGAGGCATCTGAAAGCGCATGAAATGACGAGTGAAATGCACTATTAAACTCCTAGGGTAGGGCGAACAGAGACCCGATTAGATCCTTTGATATTATGGTTAATTTAAGAATTCAGCGAAATTCTATCACATTTGTTCAATTTACGTCGCTCCTATTTCAGATAGCGTCTTGGGCTAAGCGGCATCTCAAAGCGTGTGGAATGGCGAGTAAAATGCACTATTAACCTTCTATGATAGGGCAATCAGAGACCAGACTAGATCATTTTATACTTTGGTTAATATAAGAATTCAGCGAAATTCTATCACATTTGTTCAATTTACGTCGCTCCTATTTCAGATAGCGTATTGGGCTAGGCGGCATCTCAAAGCGCATGAAATGACGAGTGAAATGCACTATTATACTTCTAGGGTAGGGCGAACAGAGACCCGAAGAGATCATTTTACATTAAGGTGAATATAAGAATGCAGCGTAATTCTGTCACATTTGTTCAACTTACGTCGCTCCTATTTCAGATAGCGTACTGGGCTAGGCGGCATCTTAAAGCGCGTGGAATGGCGAGTAAAATGCACTACTAATCTTCTATGATAGGGCAATCAGAGACACGATTAGATCATTTTATATTTTGATTAATATAACATTTCAGGGAAATTCTATCACATTTGTTCAATTTACGTCGCTCCTATTTCAGATAGCGTATTGGGCTAAGCGGGATCTCAAAGCGCATTTTATATTTTGTTTGGGGTTAAAGTGACGAGTGAAATGCACTATTAAACTTCTAGGGTAGGGCAAACAGAGACCCGATTAGATCATTTTATATTATGGTTAATTTAAGAATTCAGCAAAATTCTATCACATTTGTTCAACTTACGTCGCTCCTATTTCAGATAGCGTACTGGGCTAAACGGCATCTAAAAGCGCATGAAATGGCGAGTATAATGCACTATTATCGTTCTAGGATAAGGCAAACAGAGACCCGATTAGATCATTTTATATTACTGTTAATATAAGAATGCAGCGTGATTCTATCACATTTGTTCAAGTTACGTCGCTCCTATTTCAGATAGCGTACTGGGCTAGGCGGTATCTTAAAGCGCGTGGAATGGCGAGTAAAATGCACTATTAAACTTCTATGATAGGGCAATCAGAGACCCTATTAGATCATTTTATATTTTGGTTAATATAAGAATTCACGGGAATTCTATCACATTTGTTCAATTTACGTCGCTCCTATTCCAGATAGCGTATTGGGCTAGGCGGCATCTCAAAGCGCATGAAATGGCGAGTAAAATGCGCTATTAAACTTCTAGGATAAGGCAAACAGAGACCCGATTAGATCATTTTATATTACGGTTAATATAAGAATTCAGCGTAATTCTATCACATTTGTTCAAGTTACGTCGCTCCTATTTCGGATAGCGTACTGAGCTAGGCGGCATCTTAAAGCGCGTGGAATGGCGAGTAAAATGCACTACTAATCTTCTATGATAGGGCAATCAAAGACCTGATTAGACCATTTTATATTTTGATTAATATAAGATTTCAGGGAAATTCTATCACATTTGTTCAATTTACGTCGCTCCTACTTCAGATGGCGTATTGGGCTAAGCGGCATCTCAAAGCGCATGAAATGGCGAGTGAAATGCACTCTTAGACTTCTATGGTAGGGCGAACAGAGACCCGATTAGATCATTTTACATTAAGGTATAATATAAGAATTCACGGAAATTCTATCACATTTGTTCAATTTACGTCGCTCCTATTTCAGATAGCGTACTGGGCTAGGCGGCATCTTAAAGCGCGTGGAATGGCGAGTGAAATGCACTATTAAACTTCTATGATAGGGCAAACAGAGACCCGATTAGATCATTTTATATTTTGTTTAATATAAGATTTCAGGGAAATAGTATCACATTTGTTCAATTTACGTCGCTCCAATTTCAGATAACGTATTGGGCTAAGCGGCATCTCAAAGCGCATGAAATGGCGAATAAAATGCACTGTTAAACTTCTAGGCTAGGGCGAACAGAGACCCGAGCAGATCATTTTCTGTTATGGTTAATTTAAGAATTCAGCGAAATTCTATCACATTTGTTCAACTTACGTCGCTCCTATTTCAAATAGCGTATTGAGCTAAGCGGCATCTCAAAGCGCATGAAATGGCGAGCAAAATGCACTATTAAACTTCTAGGGTAGAGCAAACAGAGACCCGATTAGATCATTTTGTACTATGGTTAATTTAAGAATTCAGCAAAATTCTATCACATTTGTTCAATTTACGTCGCTCCTATTGCAGATAGCGAACTGGGCTATGCGGCATCTTAAAGCGTTCGGAATGGCGAGTAAAATGCACTATTTAACTTCTATCCTAGGGCGAACAGAGACCCGATTAGATCATTTTATATTTTGGTTAATATAAGAATTCAGTGAAATTCTATCACATTTGTTCAATTGACGTCGCTCCTATTTCAGATAGCGTATTGAGCTAAGCGGCATCTCGAAGCGCATGAAATGGCGAGTATAATGCACTATTAAACTTCTAGGATAAGACAAACAGATACCCGATTAGATCATTTTATATTACGGTTAATATAAGAATGCAGCGTAATTCTATCACATTTGTTCAAGTTACGTCGCTCCTATTTCAGATAGCGTACTGGGCTAGGCGGCATCTTAAAGCGCGTGCAATGGCGAGTAAAATGCACTACTAATCTTCTATGATAGAGCAATCAGAGACCCGATTAGATCATTTTATATTTTTTTAATATAAGATTTCAGGGAAATTCTATCACATTTGTTCAATTTACGTCGCTCCTATTTCAGATAGCGTATTGGGCTAAGAGGCATCTGAAAGCGCATGAAATGACGAGTGAAATGCACTATTAAACTCCTAGGGTAGGGCGAACAGAGACCCGATTAGATCCTTTGATATTATGGTTAATTTAAGAATTCAGCGAAATTCTATCACATTTGTTCAATTTACGTCGCTCCTATTTCAGATAGCGTCTTGGGCTAAGCGGCATCTCAAAGCGTGTGGAATGGCGAGTAAAATGCACTATTAACCTTCTATGATAGGGCAATCAGAGACCAGACTAGATCATTTTATACTTTGGTTAATATAAGAATTCAGCGAAATTCTATCACATTTGTTCAATTTACGTCGCTCCTATTTCAGATAGCGTATTGGGCTAGGCGGCATCTCAATCCGCATGAAATGACGAGTGTAATGCACTATTACACTGCTAGGATAAGGCAAACAGAGACCCGATTAGATCATTTCATATTATGCTTAATTTAAGATTTCAGGGAGATTCTATCACTTCTGTTCAATTTACGTCGCTCCTATTTCAGATAGCGTATTAGGCTAAGCGGCATCTCAAAGCGCATAAAATGGCGAATAAAATGCACTATTAAACTACTAGGCTAGGGCGAACAGAGACCCGATTAGATCATTTTATATTTTGGTTAATATAAGAATTCTGCGAAATTCTATCACATTTGTTCAATTTACGTCGCTCCTATTTCAGATAGCTTATTGGGCTTAGCGGCATCTCAATCCGCATGAAATGACGAGTATAATGCACTATTAAACTGCTAGGACAAGGCAAACAGAGACCCGATTAGACCATTTTACATTAAGGTTAATATAAGAATTCAACGAAATTCTATCACATTTGTTCAATTTACGTCGCTCCTATTTCAGATAGCGTATTGGGCTAAGCGGCATCTCAAAGCGCATGAAATGGCGAGTGAAATGCACTATTAGAGTTCTATGGTAGGGCGAACAGAGACCCGATTGGATCATTTTACATTAAGGTTAATATAAGAATTCACGGAAATTCTATCACATTTGTTCAATTAACGTCACTCCTATTCCAGATAGCGTATTGGGCTAAGCGGCATCTCAAAGCGCATGAAATGGCGAGTAAAATGCGCTATTAAACTTTTAGGATAAGGCAAACGGAGACCCGATTAGATCATTTTATATTACGGTTAATATAAGAATTCAGCGTAATTCTATCACATTTGTTCATCTTACGTCGCTCCTATTTGAGATAGCGTACTGGGCTAGGCGGCATCTTAAAGCGCGTGGAAGGGCGGGTAAAATGCACTACGAAACTTCTATGATAGAGCAATCAGAGACCCGATTAGATCATTTTATATTTTGTTTAATATAAGATTTCAGGGAAATTCTATCACATTTGTTCAATTTACGTCGCTCCTATTTCAGATAGCGTATTGGGCTGAGCGGCATCACAAAGCGCATGAAATGGCGAACAAAATGCACTAGTAAACTTCTAGGCTATGGCGAACAGAGATCAGATTAGATCATTTTATATTTTGGTTAACATAAGAATACTGCGAAATTCTATCACATTTGTTCAATTTACGTCGCTCCTATTTCAGATAGTTTATTGGGCTTAGCGGCATCTCAAAGCGCATGAAGTGACGAGTGAAATGCACTATTAAACTTCTAGGGTAGGGCGAACAGAGACCCGATTAGATCATTTTATATTTTGGTTAATATAAGAATTCAGCGAAATTCTATCACAATTGTTCTATTTACGTCGCTCGTATTTCAGATAGCTTATTGTGCTTAGCGGCATCTCAAAGCGCATGGAATGACGAGTGAAATGCACTATTAAACTTCTAGGGTAGGACAAACAGAGACCCGATTAGATCATTTTATATTTTGGTTAATATAAGAATTCAGCGAAATTCTATCACATTTGTTCAATTTACGTCGCTCATATTTCAGATAGCGTATTGCACTAAGCGGCATCTCAAAGCGCATGAAATGGCGAGTAAAATGCACTATTAAACTTCTAGGGTAGGGCCAACAGAGACCCGATTCGATCATTTCATATTTTGGTTAATATATGAATTCAGTGAAATTCTATCACATTTGTTTAATTTACGTCGCTCCTATTTCAGATAGCGTATTGGGCAAAGCGGCATCTCGAAGCGTATGAAATGGCGAATAAAATGCACTATTAAAGTTCTAGGGTAGGGCAAACAGAGACCCGATTAGATCATTTTATATTATGGTTAATTTAAGAATTCAGCAAAATTCTATCACATTTGTTCAATGTACGTCGCTCCTATTTCGGATAGCATACTGGGCTAGGCGGCACCCTAAAGCGCGTGGAGTGGCGAGTAAAATGCACTATTAAACTTCTAGGGTAGGGCCAACAGAGACCCGATTAGATCATTTCATATTTTGGTTAATATAAGAATTCAGTGAAATTCTATCACATTTGTTTAATTTACGTCGCTCCTATTTCAGATAGCGTATTTGGCAAAGCGGCATCTCAAAGCGTATGAAATGGCGAATAAAGTGCACTATTAAAGTTCTAGGGTAGGGCAAACAGAGACCCGATTAGATCATTTTATATTATGGTTAATTTAAGAATTGAGCGAAATTCTATCTCATTTGTTCTACTTACGTCGCTCCTAATTTAGATAGCGTACTGGGCTAGGCGGCATCTTAAAGCGCGTGGAATGGCGAGTAAAATGCACTGCTAAACTTCTATGATAGGGCAATCAGAGACCCGATTAGATCATTTTATATTTTGTTTTATATAAGATTTCAGGGAAATTCTATCACATTTGTTTAATTTACGTCGCTCCTATTTCAGATAGCGTATTGGGCGAAGCGGCATCTCAAAGCGCATGAAATGGCGACTAAAATGCACTATTAAACTTCTAGGGTAGGGCAAGCAGAGACCCGATTAGATCATTTTATATTATGGTTAATTTAAGAATTCGGCGAAATTCTATCACATTTGTTCAATTTACGTCGCTCCTATTTCAGATAGCGTATTGGGCTAAGCGGCATCTCAAAGCGCATGAAATGGCGAGTAAAATGCAATACTAAACTTCTAGGATAAGGCAAACAGAGACCCGATTAGATCATTTTATATTACGGTTAATATAAGAATTCAGCGTAATTCTATCACATTTGTTCAACTTACGTCGCTCCTAATTTAGATAGCGTACTGGGCTAGGCGGCATCTTAAAGCGCGTGGAATGGCGAGTAAAATGCAGTGCTAAACTTCTATGATAGGGCAATCAGAGACCCGATTAGATCATTTTATGTTTTGGTTAATATAAGAACTCAGCGAAATTCTTTCACAATTGTTCTATTTACGTCGCTCGTATTTCAGATAGCTTATTGTGCTTAGCGGCATCTCAAAGCGCATGAAATGACGAGTGAAATGCACTATTAAACTTCTAGGGTAGGGCAAACAGAGACCCGATTAGATCATTTTATATTTTGGTTAATATAAGAATTCAGCGAAATTCTATCACATTTGTTCAATGTACGTCGCTTATATTTCAGATAGCGTATTGCACTAAGCGGCATCTCAAAGCGCATGAAATGGCGAGTAAAATGCACTATTAAACTTCTAGGGTTGGGCCAACAGAGACCCGATTAGATCATTTCATGTTTTGGTTAATATAAGAATTCAGTGAAATTCTATCACATTTGTTTAATTTACGTTGCTCCTATTTCAGATAGCGTATTGGGCAAAGCGGCATCTCAAAGCGTATGAAATGGCGAATAAAATGCACTATTAAAGTTCTAGGGTAGGGCAAACAGAGACCCGATTAGACCATTTTATATTATGGTTAATTTAAGAATTGAGCGAAATTCTATCTCATTTGTTCTACTTACGTCGCTCCTAATTTAGATAGCGTACTGGGCTAGGCGGCATCTTAAAGCGCGTGGAATGGCGAGTAAAATGCACTGCTAAACTTCTATGATAGGGCAATCAGAGACCCGATTAGATCATTTTATATTTTGTTTAATATAAGATTTCAGGGAAATTCTATCACATTTGTTTAATTTACGTCGCTCCTATTTCAGATAGCGTATTGGGCGAAGCGGCATCTCAAAGCGCATGAAATGGCGAATAAAATGCACCATTAAACTTCTATGATAGGGCAATCAGAGACCCGATTAGATCATTTTATATTTTGGTTAATATAAGAATTCAACGAAATTCTATCACATTTGTTCAATTTACGTCGCTCCTATTTCAGATAGCGTATTGGGCTATGCGGCATCTCAAAGCGCATGAAATGGCGAACAAAATGCACTATTAAACTACTAGGGTAGGGCGAACAGAGACCCGATTAGATCATTTTACATTAAGGTTAATATAAGTATTCAGCGAGATTCTATCACACTTGTTCAATTTACGTCGCTTCTATTTCAGACAGCGTACTGGGCTAGGCAGCATCTTAAAGCGCGTGGAATGATGTGTAAAATGCACTATTAACCTTCTATGATAGGGCAATCAGAGACCAGATTAGATCATTTTATACTTTGGTTAATATAAGAATTCAGCGAAATTCTATCACATATGTTCAATTTACGTCGCTCCTATTTCAGATAGCGTATTAGGCTAAGCGGCATCTCAAAGCGCATGAAATGACGAGTGAAATGCACTATCAAACTTCTAGGGTAGGGCAAACAGGGACCCGATTAGATCATTTTATATTATGGTTAATTTAAGAATTCAGCAAAATTCTCTCACATTTGTTCAATTTACGTCGTTCCTATTTCAGATAGCGTCCTGGGCTAAGCTTCATCTAAAAGCGCATGAAATGGCGAGTATAATGCACTATTATACTTCTAGGATAAGGCAAACAGAGACCCGATTAGATCATTTTATATTACGGTTAATATAAGAATGCAGCGTGATTCTATCACATCTGTTCAATTTACGTCGCTGCTATTTTAGATAGCGTATTCGGCTAAGCGGCATCTCAAAGCGCATAAAATGGCGAATAAAATGCACTATTAAACTACTAGGCTAGGGCGAACAGAGACCCGATTAGATCATTTTATATTTTGGTTAATATAAGAATTCTGCGAAATTCTATCACATTTGTTCAATTTACGTCGCTCCTATTTCAGATAGCTTATTGGGCTTAGCGGCATCTCAATCCGCATGAAATGACGAGTATAATGCACTATTAAACTGCTAGGATAAGGCAAACAGAGACCCGATTAGACCATTTTACATTAAGGTTAATATAAGAATTCAACGAAATTCTATCACATTTGTTCAATTTACGTCGCTCCTATTTCAGATAGCGTATTGGGCTAAGCGGCATCTCAAAGCGCATGAAATGGCGAGTGAAATGCACTATTAGAGTTCTATGGTAGGGCGAACAGAGACCCGATTGGATCATTTTACATTAAGGTTAATATAAGAATTCACGGAAATTCTATCACATTTGTTCAATTAACGTCACTCCTATTCCAGATAGCGTATTGGGCTAAGCGGCATCTCAAAGCGCATGAAATGGCGAGTAAAATGCGCTATTAAACTTTTAGGATAAGGCAAACGGAGACCCGATTAGATCATTTTATATTACGGTTAATATAAGAATTCAGCGTAATTCTATCACATTTGTTCATCTTACGTCGCTCCTATTTGAGATAGCGTACTGGGCTAGGCGGCATCTTAAAGCGCGTGGAAGGGCGGGTAAAATGCACTACTAAACTTCTATGATAGAGCAATCAGAGACCCGATTAGATCATTTTATATTTTGTTTAATATAAGATTTCAGGGAAATTCTATCACATTTGTTCAATTTACGTCGCTCCTATTTCAGATAGCGTATTGGGCTGAGCGGCATCACAAAGCGCATGAAATGGCGAACAAAATGCACTAGTAAACTTCTAGGCTATGGCGAACAGAGATCAGATTAGATCATTTTATATTTTGGTTAACATAAGAATACTGCGAAATTCTATCACATTTGTTCAATTTACGTCGCTCCTATTTCAGATAGTTTATTGGGCTTAGCGGCATCTCAAAGCGCATGAAGTGACGAGTGAAATGCACTATTAAACTTCTAGGGTAGGGCGAACAGAGACCCGATTAGATCATTTTATATTTTGGTTAATATAAGAATTCAGCGAAATTCTATCACAATTGTTCTATTTACGTCGCTCGTATTTCAGATAGCTTATTGTGCTTAGCGGCATCTCAAAGCGCATGGAATGACGAGTGAAATGCACTATTAAACTTCTAGGGTAGGGCAAACAGAGACCCGATTAGATCATTTTATATTTTGGTTAATATAAGAATTCAGCGAAATTCTATCACATTTGTTCAATTTACGTCGCTCATATTTCAGATAGCGTATTGCACTAAGCGGCATCTCAAAGCGCATGAAATGGCGAGTAAAATGCACTATTAAACTTCTAGGGTAGGGCCAACAGAGACCCGATTCGATCATTTCATATTTTGGTTAATATAAGAATTCTGCGAAATTCTATCACATTTGTTCAATTTACGTCGCTCCTATTTCAGATAGCTTATTGGGCTTAGCGGCATCTCAATCCGCATGAAATGACGAGTATAATGCACTATTAAACTGCTAGGATAAGGCAAACAGAGACCCGATTAGACCATTTTACATTAAGGTTAATATAAGAATTCAACGAAATTCTATCACATTTGTTCAATTTACGTCGCTCCTATTTCAGATAGCGTATTGGGCTAAGCGG
Organism: Macropis europaea; assembly: GCA_916610135.2. Lineage (NCBI taxonomy): Eukaryota > Metazoa > Arthropoda > Insecta > Hymenoptera > Melittidae > Macropis > Macropis europaea. The sequence continues at coordinate 12,727 of CAKAJE020001089.1, read as the reverse complement.
CATCTCAAAGCGCATGAAATGGCGAGTGAAATGCACTATTAGAGTTCTATGGTAGGGCGAACAGAGACCCGATTGGATCATTTTACATTAAGGTTAATATAAGAATTCACGGAAATTCTATCACATTTGTTCAATTAACGTCACTCCTATTCCAGATAGCGTATTGGGCTAAGCGGCATCTCAAAGCGCATGAAATGGCGAGTAAAATGCGCTATTAAACTTTTAGGATAAGGCAAACGGAGACCCGATTAGATCATTTTATATTACGGTTAATATAAGAATTCAGCGTAATTCTATCACATTTGTTCATCTTACGTCGCTCCTATTTGAGATAGCGTACTGGGCTAGGCGGCATCTTAAAGCGCGTGGAAGGGCGGGTAAAATGCACTACTAAACTTCTATGATAGAGCAATCAGAGACCCGATTAGATCATTTTATATTTTGTTTAATATAAGATTTCAGGGAAATTCTATCACATTTGTTCAATTTACGTCGCTCCTATTTCAGATAGCGTATTGGGCTGAGCGGCATCACAAAGCGCATGAAATGGCGAACAAAATGCACTAGTAAACTTCTAGGCTATGGCGAACAGAGATCAGATTAGATCATTTTATATTTTGGTTAACATAAGAATACTGCGAAATTCTATCACATTTGTTCAATTTACGTCGCTCCTATTTCAGATAGTTTATTGGGCTTAGCGGCATCTCAAAGCGCATGAAGTGACGAGTGAAATGCACTATTAAACTTCTAGGGTAGGGCGAACAGAGACCCGATTAGATCATTTTATATTTTGGTTAATATAAGAATTCAGCGAAATTCTATCACAATTGTTCTATTTACGTCGCTCGTATTTCAGATAGCTTATTGTGCTTAGCGGCATCTCAAAGCGCATGGAATGACGAGTGAAATGCACTATTAAACTTCTAGGGTAGGGCAAACAGAGACCCGATTAGATCATTTTATATTTTGGTTAATATAAGAATTCAGCGAAATTCTATCACATTTGTTCAATTTACGTCGCTCATATTTCAGATAGCGTATTGCACTAAGCGGCATCTCAAAGCGCATGAAATGGCGAGTAAAATGCACTATTAAACTTCTAGGGTAGGGCCAACAGAGACCCGATTCGATCATTTCATATTTTGGTTAATATATGAATTCAGTGAAATTCTATCACATTTGTTTAATTTACGTCGCTCCTATTTCAGATAGCGTATTGGGCAAAGCGGCATCTCGAAGCGTATGAAATGGCGAATAAAATGCACTATTAAAGTTCTAGGGTAGGGCAAACAGAGACCCGATTAGATCATTTTATATTATGGTTAATTTAAGAATTGAGCGAAATTCTATCTCATTTGTTCTACTTACGTCGCTCCTAATTTAGATAGCGTACTGGGCTAGGCGGCATCTTAAAGCGCGTGGAATGGCGAGTAAAATGCACTGCTAAACTTCTATGATAGGGCAATCAGAGACCCGATTAGATCATTTTATATTTTGTTTAATATAAGATTTGAGGGAAATTCTATCACATTTGTTTAATTTACGTCGCTCCTATTTCAGATAGCGTATTGGGCGAAGCGGCATCTCAAAGCGCATGAAATGGCGACTAAAATGCACTATTAAACTTCTAGGGTAGGGCAAGCAGAGACCCGATTAGATCATTTTATATTATGGTTAATTTAAGAATTCGGCGAAATTCTATCACATTTGTTCAATTTACGTCGCTCCTATTTCAGATAGCGTATTGGGCGAAGCGGCATCTCAAAGCGCATGAAATGGCGACTAAAATGCACTATTAAACTTCTAGGGTAGGGCAAGCAGAGGCCCGATTAGATCATTTTATATTATGGTTAATTTAAGAATTCGGCGAAATTCTATCACATTTGTTCAATTTACGTCGCTCCTATTTCAGATGGCGTATTGCTATAAGCGGCATCTCAAAGCGCATGAAATGGCGAGTAAAATGCACTATTAAACTTCTATGCTAGGGCAATCAGAGACCCGATTAGATCATTTCATATTTTGCTTAATATAAGAATTCAGTGAAATTCTATCACATTTGTTTAATTTACGTCGCTCCTATTTCAGATAGCGTATTGGGCAAAGAGGCATCTCAAAGCGTATGAAATGGTGAATAAAATGCACTATTAAAGTTCTAGGGTAGGGCAAACAGAGACCCGATTAGATCATTTTATATTATGGTTAATTTAAGAATTGAGCGAAATTCTATCTCATTTGTTCAACTTACGTCGCTCCTAATTTAGATAGCGTACTGGGCTAGGCGGCATCTTAAAGCGCGTGGAATGGCGAGTAAAATGCACTGCTAAACTTCTATGATAGGGCAATCAGAGACCCGATTAGATCATTTTATATTTTGTTTAATATAAGATTTGAGGGAAATTCTATCACATTTGTTTAATTTACGTCGCTCCTATTTCAGATAGCGTATTGGGCGAAGCGGCATCTCAAAGCGCATGAAATGGCGACTAAAATGCACTATTAAACTTCTAGGGTAGGGCAAGCAGAGACCCGATTAGATCATTTTATATTATGGTTAATTTAAGAATTCGGCGAAATTCTATCACATTTGTTCAATTTACGTCGCTCCTATTTCAGATAGCGTATTGGGCTAAGCGGCATCTCAAAGCGCATGAAATGGCGAGTAAAATGCAATACTAAACTTCTAGGATAAGGCAAACAGAGACCCGATTAGATCATTTTATATTACGGTTAATATAAGAATTCAGCGTAATTCTATCACATTTGTTCAACTTACCTCGCTCCTAATTTAGATAGCGTACTGGGCTAGGCGGCATCTTAAAGCGCGTGGAATGGCGAGTAAAATGCACTGCTAAACTTCTATGATAGGGCAATCAGAGACCCGATTAGATCATTTTATATTTTGGTTAATATAAGAACTCAGCGAAATTCTTTCACAATTGTTCTATTTACGTCGCTCGTACTTCAGATAGCTTATTGTGCTTAGCGGCATCTCAAAGCGCATGAAATGACGAGTGAAATGCACTATTAAACTTCTAGGGTAGGGCAAACAGAGACCCGATTAGATCATTTTATATTTTGGTTAATATAAGAATTCAGCGAAATTCTATCACATTTGTTTAATTTACGTTGCTCCTATTTCAGATAGCGTATTGGGCAAAGGGCATCTCAAGGGTATGAAATGGCGAATAAAATGCACTATTCAAGTTCTAGGGTAGGGCAAACAGAGACCCGATTAGACCATTTTATATTATGGTTAATTTAAGAATTGAGCGAAATTCTATCTCATTTGTTCTACTTACGTCGCTCCTAATTTAGATAGCGTACTGGGCTAGGCGGCATCTTAAAGCGCGTGGAATGGCGAGTAAAATGCACTGCTAAACTTCTATGATAGGGCAATCAGAGACCCGATTAGATCATTTTATATTTTGTTTAATATAAGATTTCAGGGAAATTCTATCACATTTGTTTAATTTACGTCGCTCCTATTTCAGATAGCGTATTGGGCGAAGCGGCATCTCAAAGCGCATGAAATGGCGACTAAAATGCACTATTAAACTTCTAGGGTAGGGCAAGCAGAGGCCCGATTAGATCATTTTATATTATGGTTAATTTAAGAATTCGGCGAAATTCTATCACATTTGTTCAATTTACGTCGCTCCTATTTCAGATAGCGTATTGGGCTAAGCGGCATCTCAAAGCGCATGAAATGGCGAGTAAAATGCAATACTAAACTTCTAGGATAAGGCAAACAGAGACCCGATTAGATCATTTTATATTACGGTTAATATAAGAATTCAGCGTAATTCTATCACATTTGTTCAACTTACGTCGCTCCTAATTTAGATAGCGTACTGGGCTAGGCGGCATCTTAAAGCGCGTGGAATGGCGAGTAAAATGCACTGCTAAACTTCTATGATAGGGCAATCAGAGACCCGATTAGATCATTTTATGTTTTGGTTAATATAAGAACTCAGCGAAATTCTTTCACAAATGTTCTATTTACGTCGCTCGTATTTCAGATAGCTTATTGTGCTTAGCGGCATCTCAAAGCGCATGAAATGACGAGTGAAATGCACTATTAAACTTCTAGGGTAGGGCAAACAGAGACCCGATTAGATCATTTTATATTTTGGTTAATATAAGAATTCAGCGAAATTCTATCACATTTGTTCAATGTACGTCGCTTATATTTCAGATAGCGTATTGCACTAAGCGGCATCTCAAAGCGCATGAAATGGCGAGTAAAATGCACTATTAAACTTCTAGGGTTGGGCCAACAGAGACCCGATTAGATCATTTCATGTTTTGGTTAATATAAGAATTCAGTGAAATTCTATCACATTTGTTTAATTTACGTTGCTCCTATTTCAGATAGCGTATTGGGCAAAGCGGCATCTCAAAGCGTATGAAATGGCGAATAAAATGCACTATTAAAGTTCTAGGGTAGGGCAAACAGAGACCCGATTAGATCATTTTATATTATGGTTAATTTAAGAATTGAGCGAAATTCTATCTCATTTGTTCTACTTACGTCGCTCCTAATTTAGATAGCGTACTGGGCTAGGCGGCATCTTAAAGCGCGTGGAATGGCGAGTAAAATGCACTGCTAAACTTCTATGATAGGGCAATCAGAGACCCGATTAGATCATTTTATATTTTGTTTAATATAAGATTTCAGGGAAATTCTATCACATTTGTTTAATTTACGTCGCTCCTATTTCAGATAGCGTATTGGGCGAAGCGGCATCTCAAAGCGCATGAAATGGCGACTAAAATGCACTATTAAACTTCTAGGGTAGGGCAAGCAGAGGCCCGATTAGATCATTTTATATTATGGTCAATTTAAGAATTCGGCGAAATTCTATCACATTTGTTCAATTTACGTCGCTCCTATTTCAGATGGCGTATTGCTCTAAGCGGCATCTCAAAGCGCATGAAATGGCGAGTAAAATGCACTATTAAACTTCTATGCTAGGGCAATCAGAGACCCGATTAGATCATTTCATATTTTGCTTAATATAAGAATTCAGTGAAATTCTATCACATTTGTTTAATTTACGTCGCTCCTATTTCAGATAGCGTATTGGGCAAAGAGGCATCTCAAAGCGTATGAAATGGTGAATAAAATGCACTATTAAAGTTCTAGGGTAGGGCAAACAGAGACCCGATTAGATCATTTTATATTATGGTTAATTTAAGAATTGAGCGAAATTCTATCTCATTTGTTCAACTTACGTCGCTCCTAATTTAGATAGCGTACTGGGCTAGGCGGCATCTTAAAGCGCGTGGAATGGCGAGTAAAATGCACTGCTAAACTTCTATGATAGGGCAATCAGAGACCCGATTAGATCATTTTATATTTTGTTTAATATAAGATTTGAGGGAAATTCTATCACATTTGTTTAATTTACGTCGCTCCTATTTCAGATAGCGTATTGGGCGAAGCGGCATCTCAAAGCGCATGAAATGGCGACTAAAATGCACTATTAAACTTCTAGGGTAGGGCAAGCAGAGACCCGATTAGATCATTTTATATTATGGTTAATTTAAGAATTCGGCGAAATTCTATCACATTTGTTCAATTTACGTCGCTCCTATTTCAGATAGCGTATTGGGCTAAGCGGCATCTCAAAGCGCATGAAATGGCGAGTAAAATGCAATACTAAACTTCTAGGATAAGGCAAACAGAGACCCGATTAGATCATTTTATATTACGGTTAATATAAGAATTCAGCGTAATTCTATCACATTTGTTCAACTTACCTCGCTCCTAATTTAGATAGCGTACTGGGCTAGGCGGCATCTTAAAGCGCGTGGAATGGCGAGTAAAATGCACTGCTAAACTTCTATGATAGGGCAATCAGAGACCCGATTAGATCATTTTATATTTTGGTTAATATAAGAACTCAGCGAAATTCTTTCACAATTGTTCTATTTACGTCGCTCGTATTTCAGATAGCTTATTGTGCTTAGCGGCATCTCAAAGCGCATGAAATGACGAGTGAAATGCACTATTAAACTTCTAGGGTAGGGCAAACAGAGACCCGATTAGATCATTTTATATTTTGGTTAATATAAGAATTCAGCGAAATTCTATCACATTTGTTCAATTTACGTCGCTCATATTTCAGATAGCGTATTGCACTAAGCGGCATCTCAAAGCGCATGAAATGGCGAGTAAAATGCACTATTAAACTTCTAGGGTTGGGCCAACAGAGACCCGATTAGATCATTTCATGTTTTGGTTAATATAAGAATTCAGTGAAATTCTATCACATTTGTTTAATTTACGTTGCTCCTATTTCAGATAGCGTATTGGGCAAAGGGCATCTCAAGGGTATGAAATGGCGAATAAAATGCACTATTCAAGTTCTAGGGTAGGGCAAACAGAGACCCGATTAGATCATTTTATATTATGGTTAATTTAAGAATTGAGCGAAATTCTATCTCATTTGTTCTACTTACGTCGCTCCTAATTTAGATAGCGTACTGGGCTAGGCGGCATCTTAAAGCGCGTGGAATGGCGAGTAAAATGCACTGCTAAACTTCTATGATAGGGCAATCAGAGACCCGATTAGATCATTTTATATTTTGTTTAATATAAGATTTCAGGGAAATTCTATCACATTTGTTTAATTTACGTCGCTCCTATTTCAGATAGCGTATTGGGCGAAGCGGCATCTCAAAGCGCATGAAATGGCGACTAAAATGCACTATTAAACTTCTAGGGTAGGGCAAGCAGAGGCCCGATTAGATCATTTTATATTATGGTTAATTTAAGAATTCGGCGAAATTCTATCACATTTGTTCAATTTACGTCGCTCCTATTTCAGATGGCGTATTGCTCTAAGCGGCATCTCAAAGCGCATGAAATGGCGAGTAAAATGCACTATTAAACTTCTATGCTAGGGCAATCAGAGACCCGATTAGATCATTTCATATTTTGGTTAATATAAGAATTCAGTGAAATTCTATCACATTTGTTTAATTTACGTCGCTCCTATTTCAGATAGCGTATTGGGCAAAGAGGCATCTCAAAGCGTATGAAATGGCGAATAAAATGCACTATTAAAGTTCTAGGGTAGGGCAAACAGAGACCCGATTAGATCATTTTATATTATGGTTAATTTAAGAATTGAGCGAAATTCTATCTCATTTGTGCAACTTACGTCGCTCCTAATTTAGATAGCGTACTGGGCTAGGCGGCATCTTAAAGCGCGTGGAATGGCGAGTAAAATGCACTGCTAAACTTCTATGATAGGGCAATCAGAGACCCGATTAGATCATTTTATATTTTGTTTAATATAAGATTTGAGGGAAATTCTATCACATTTGTTTAATTTACGTCGCTCCTATTTCAGATAGCGTATTGGGCGAAGCGGCATCTCAAAGCGCATGAAATGGTGACTAAAATGCACTATTAAACTTCTAGGGTAGGGCAAGCAGAGACCCGATTAGATCATTTTATATTACGGTTAATTTAAGAATTCGGCGAAATTCTATCACATTTGTTCAATTTACGTCGCTCCTATTTCAGATAGCGTATTGGGCTAAGCGGCATCTCAAAGCGCATGAAATGGCGAGTAAAATGCAATACTAAACTTCTAGGATAAGGCAAACAGAGACCCGATTCGATCATTTTATATTACGGTTAATATAAGAATTCAGCGTAATTCTACCACATTTGTTCAACTTACGTCGCTCCTAATTTAGATAGCGTACTGGGCTAGGCGGCATCTTAAAGCGCGTGGAATGGCGAGTAAAATGCACTGCTAAACTTCTATGATAGGGCAATCAGAGACCCGATTAGATCATTTTATATTTTGGTTAATATAAGAATTCAGCGAAATTCTATCACAATTGTTCTATTTACGTCGCTCGTATTTCAGATAGCTTATTGTGCTTAGCGGCATCTCAAAGCGCATGAAATGACGAGTGAAATGCACTATTAAACTTCTAGGGTAGGGCAAACAGAGACCCGATTAGATCATTTTATATTCTGGTTAATATAAGAATTCAGCGAAATTCTATCACATTTGTTCAATTTACGTCGCTCATATTTCAGATAGCGTATTGCACTAAGCGGCATCTCAAAGCGCATGAAATGGCGAGTAAAATGCACTATTAAACTTCTAGGGTTGGGCCAACAGAGACCCGATTAGATCATTTCATATTTTGGTTAATATAAGAATTCAGTGAAATTCTATCACATTTGTTTAATTTACGTCGCTCCTATTTCAGATAGCGTATTGGGCAAAGCGGCATCTCAAAGCGTATGAAATGGCGAATAAAATGCACTATTAAAGTTCTAGGGTAGGGCAAAGAGAGACCCGATTAGATCATTTTATATTATGGTTAATTTAAGAATTGAGCGAAATTCTATCTCATTTGTTCTACTTACGTCGCTCCTAATTTAGATAGCGTACTGGGCTATGCGGCATCTTAAAGCGCGTGGAATGGCGAGTAAAATGCACTGCTAAACTTCTATGATAGGGCAATCAGAGACCCGATTAGATCATTTTATATTTTGTTTAATATAAGATTTGAGGGAAATTCTATCACATTTGTTTAATTTACGTCGCTCCTATTTCAGATAGCGTATTGGGCGAAGCGGCATCTCAAAGCGCATGAAATGGCGACTAAAATGCACTATTAAACTTCTAGGGTAGGGCAAGCAGAGACCCGATTAGATCATTTTATATTATGGTTAATTTAAGAATTCGGCGAAATTCTATCACATTTGTTCAATTTACGTCGCTCCTATTTCAGATGGCGTATTGCACTAAGCGGCATCTCAAAGCGCATGAAATGGCGAGTAAAATGCACTATTAAACTTCTATGCTAGGGCAATCAGAGACCCGATTAGATCATTTCATATTTTGGTTAATATAAGAATTCAGTGAAATTCTATCACATTTGCTTAATTTACGTCGCTCCTATTTCAGATAGCGTATTGGGCAAAGAGGCATCTCAAAGCGTATGAAATGGCGAATAAAATGCACTATTAAAGTTCTAGGGTAGGGCAAACGGAGACCCGATTAGATCATTTTATATTATGGTTAATTTAAGAATTCGGCGAAATTCTATCACATTTGTTCAATTTACGTCGCTCCTATTTCAGATAGCGTATTGGGCGAAGCGGCATCTCAAAGCGCATGAAATGGCGACTAAAATGCACTATTAAACTTCTAGGGTAGGGCAAGCAGAGACCCGATTAGGTCATTTTATATCATGGTTAATTTAAGAATTCGGCGAAATTCTATCACATTTGTTCAATTTACGTCGCTCCTATTTCAGATAGCGTATTGGGCTAAGCGGCATCTCAAAGCGCATGAAATGGCGAGTAAAATGCAATACTAAACTTCTAGGATAAGGCAAACAGAGACCCGATTAGATCATTTTATATTACGGTTAATATAAGAATTCAGCGTAATTCTATCACATTTGTTCAACTTACGTCGCTCCTAATTTAGACAGCGTACTGGGCTAGGCGGCATCTTAAAGCGCGTGGAATGGCGAGTAAAATGCACTGCTAAACTTCTATGATAGGGCAATCAGAGACCCGATTAGATCATTTTACAATAAGGTTAATATAAGAATTCAGGGAAATTCTATCACATTTGTTCTATTTACGTCGCTCGTATTTCAGATAGCTTATTGTGCTTAGCGGCATCTCAAAGCGCATGAAATGACGAGTGAAATGCACTATTAAACTTCTAGGGTAGGGCAAACAGAGACCCGATTAGATCATTTTATATTATGGTTAATTTAAGAATTGAGCGAAATTCTATCTCATTTGTTCTACTTACGTCGCTCCTAATTTAGATAGCGTACTGGGCTAGGCGGCATCTTAAAGAGCGTGGAATGTCGAGTAAAATGCACTGCTAAACTTCTATGATAGGGCAATCAGAGACCCGATTAGGTCATTTTATATTTTGTTTAATATAAGATTTCAGGGAAATTCTATCACATTTGTTCAATGTACGTCGCTCCTATTTCGGATAGCATACTGGGCTAGGCGGCACCCTAAAGCGCGTGTAGTGGCGAGCAAAATGCACTATTAATCTTCTATGATAGGGCAATCGGAGACCCGATTAGATCATTTTATATTTTGGTTAATATAAGAATTCAGCGAAATTCTATCACATTTGTTCAATTTACGTCGCTCATATTTCAGATAGCGTATTGCACTAAGCGGCATCTCAAAGCGCATGAAATGGCGAGTAAAATGCACTATTAAACTTCTAGGGTTGGGCCAACAGAGACCCGATTAGATCATTTCATGTTTTGGTTAATATAAGAATTCAGTGAAATTCTATCACATTTGTTTAATTTACGTTGCTCCTATTTCAGATAGCGTATTGGGCAAAGGGCATCTCAAGGGTATGAAATGGCGAATAAAATGCACTATTCAAGTTCTAGGGTAGGGCAAACAGAGACCCGATTAGATCATTTTATATTATGGTTAATTTAAGAATTGAGCGAAATTCTATCTCATTTGTTCTACTTACGTCGCTCCTAATTTAGATAGCGTACTGGGCTAGGCGGCATCTTAAAGCGCGTGGAATGGCGAGTAAAATGCACTGCTAAACTTCTATGATAGGGCAATCAGAGACCCGATTAGATCATTTTATATTTTGTTTAATATAAGATTTCAGGGAAATTCTATCACATTTGTTTAATTTACGTCGCTCCTATTTCAGATAGCGTATTGGGCGAAGCGGCATCTCAAAGCGCATGAAATGGCGACTAAAATGCACTATTAAACTTCTAGGGTAGGGCAAGCAGAGGCCCGATTAGATCATTTTATATTATGGTTAATTTAAGAATTCGGCGAAATTCTATCACATTTGTTCAATTTACGTCGCTCCTATTTCAGATGGCGTATTGCTCTAAGCGGCATCTCAAAGCGCATGAAATGGCGAGTAAAATGCACTATTAAACTTCTATGCTAGGGCAATCAGAGACCCGATTAGATCATTTCATATTTTGGTTAATATAAGAATTCAGTGAAATTCTATCACATTTGTTTAATTTACGTCGCTCCTATTTCAGATAGCGTATTGGGCAAAGAGGCATCTCAAAGCGTATGAAATGGCGAATAAAATGCACTATTAAAGTTCTAGGGTAGGGCAAACAGAGACCCGATTAGATCATTTTATATTATGGTTAATTTAAGAATTGAGCGAAATTCTATCTCATTTGTGCAACTTACGTCGCTCCTAATTTAGATAGCGTACTGGGCTAGGCGGCATCTTAAAGCGCGTGGAATGGCGAGTAAAATGCACTGCTAAACTTCTATGATAGGGCAATCAGAGACCCGATTAGATCATTTTATATTTTGTTTAATATAAGATTTGAGGGAAATTCTATCACATTTGTTTAATTTACGTCGCTCCTATTTCAGATAGCGTATTGGGCGAAGCGGCATCTCAAAGCGCATGAAATGGTGACTAAAATGCACTATTAAACTTCTAGGGTAGGGCAAGCAGAGACCCGATTAGATCATTTTATATTACGGTTAATTTAAGAATTCGGCGAAATTCTATCACATTTGTTCAATTTACGTCGCTCCTATTTCAGATAGCGTATTGGGCTAAGCGGCATCTCAAAGCGCATGAAATGGCGAGTAAAATGCAATACTAAACTTCTAGGATAAGGCAAACAGAGACCCGATTCGATCATTTTATATTACGGTTAATTTAAGAATTCAGCGTAATTCTATCACATTTGTTCAACTTACGTCGCTCCTAATTTAGATAGCGTACTGGGCTAGGCGGCATCTTAAAGCGCGTGGAATGGCGAGTAAAATGCACTGCTAAACTTCTATGATAGGGCAATCAGAGACCCGATTAGATCATTTTATATTTTGGTTAATATAAGAATTCAGCGAAATTCTATCACAATTGTTCTATTTACGTCGCTCGTATTTCAGATAGCTTATTGTGCTTAGCGGCATCTCAAAGCGCATGAAATGACGAGTGAAATGCACTATTAAACTTCTAGGGTAGGGCAAACAGAGACCCGATTAGATCATTTTATATTCTGGTTAATATAAGAATTCAGCGAAATTCTATCACATTTGTTCAATTTACGTCGCTCCTATTTCAGATAGCGTATTGCACTAAGCGGCATCTCAAAGCGCATGAAATGGCGAGTAAAATGCACTATTAAACTTCTAGGGTTGGGCCAACAGAGACCCGATTAGATCATTTCATATTTTGGTTAATATAAGAATTCAGTGAAATTCTATCACATTTGTTTAATTTACGTCGCTCCTATTTCAGATAGCGTATTTGGCAAAGCGGCATCTCAAAGCGTATGAAATGGCGAATAAAATGCACTATTAAAGTTCTAGGGTAGGCAAAGAGAGACCCGATTAGATCATTTTATATTATGGTTAATTTAAGAATTGAGCGAAATTCTATCTCATTTGTTCTACTTACGTCGCTCCTAATTTAGATAGCGTACTGGGCTATGCGGCATCTTAAAGCGCGTGGAATGGCGAGTAAAATGCACTGCTAAACTTCTATGATAGGGCAATCAGAGACCCGATTAGATCATTTTATATTTTGTTTAATATAAGATTTGAGGGAAATTCTATCACATTTGTTTAATTTACGTCGCTCCTATTTCAGATAGCGTATTGGGCGAAGCGGCATCTCAAAGCGCATGAAATGGCGACTAAAATGCACTATTAAACTTCTAGGGTAGGGCAAGC